>OY856187.1:180566901-180574401 GCA_963693315.1 Diogma glabrata
ACATTCATTTATTCCTGGTAATGGCATTTTGATAAATTTTTTTATTTTCTCTAAATCAACAAACAAAATTTTTTTTTTAATCAAAACAAGAAACACGAAATTCCAATTAGAAATGTTTATGTATATTCTCGAAATACTACAACAAAATTGACATTTGTTTTTTTTAATGTAAGAGTGTCCTCTTACATAATTATACCCAACTATAGGTGTATTCGATTTGACTGAGACAACCGAAAAAACAACAACAATTGCATTTAATTTTTCAGTTGCTTCAGTTGTTTCAGTCAAATCGAACACGGCTTATATACCACGACTTGTTGATTAGATCGTTTCTTAATTTAACACTACAAAAATCAGATAAATTCTATAACCTTTTTAAAAATGTTAATAATTTTCATCGACTAAAATCACTACGGTTTAATTTTATTTTAATTTTAAATGAAAAAAAGTAATAAAAATAAACAACGACACAACAATGTTGTATCGAATTGAAAACCATAAATTACGAGAATTTCAAGAGAAAAAAATTATTTTCCTGATTTTTTTCAATCTTTTGATTAGAAAAATTAAATTATTTTTAAAATACCACCATTATTATATATTATTATATATCATATATTATATATTATTGAAGCACTTGGTTTGAAACACATTTTAGATAACTTTTTGAGTAATAAGACACTTTAAATATGGTAAATTATTAAAGTAAAAAATATATATATATTTATCACGACGGAGAGTTTTATCCACGTCCATCTTCTTTCGTTGCACATTTTACTCTCCAAAATTTTTAAACAAAATTAACAGTGTCAGAAAATTATTAAAATTTCAAAAGGTGAATTACAACGCTTTCTTAAAAAACTTAACAACCCAAAAATACTAAATACTAACATTTACAAAATACAAAAAAATTTTCCAAAAACTATATAGAAAAATATTTACAAAAATTCAAAATTCTAGTTAAACAAAATTTTTTAAAATTCCCAAAAAATTTACAAAAGTTTTCAAAAAAAATGATTAAAAAAATTCCAAGCTTAATAAATTACAAAAAAAATACATCAAAATTAGAAAATTACAAAAAATTTATTAATTTCAAAAATTAAATAACGATCAAAATTAAATTTTAAAAAAGAAAAACTTCCAAAATCTAACAATATTACAAATATTCAAAACCACAATCTTTTCATAAAACCTCAATTCAAAAAAAAATTCTAAAACAAATATTTCACAAACATTTTCTAAGAAATTAATAAAAATTTTCCAACAAGCAATATTTCGAAAAAATATAAAATTACACAAAACAGCTAAAAAATTAAAACTCAAAACTTACTAAAATTACAAACAATAACCTATAACTATAAAAATTTTCAACAAAAAATATAACAAAAATTTTCAAAAAAATTGAAAATTAATTTTTTAAAATAAAAATTGAAAATTAACTAAAATTATACAGATTTTCAAAATTTTAACCTTACTTCATACTCAAAATTAATTAAAATATTTAAAACAAAACTCAAAATTAACTTAAGGCACAAAAACAAAACTTAAACCTAAAAATTAACAAAACTTTCCTAAAATTAAAACTTCACAACAATGAGATATCCAAAACTTAAAATCTTACATTAGATAAAAACATTAAACAAAAAATTCGAATTGCCAAAAATTTCCAAAAATATTTACATCAAATATAATTACCAAAATTCTCAAAATTCTAAAATTACTGCTAACAATTAATAACAATTTTTTAAACAAAAAACTCAAAATTAAAATTTAACTAAGACACTAAAATAATAAGAATTAACCTAACAAAAAATTAAACAAAAAAATTCAATACGCAATATGTATGTATTAAATAAAATTCTAAACTTCTAAAAAAAATTATTTAAAGTACATAATTGCAAAAACATCCAGATTTCAAAATTATTCAGAACAATACAAAGATTACAAAAACTATTCAATAAACACAAAAACATTGTTCAATTCTTCAAAATTTCTATAATTATAATAAAATGTAAAATTAATAAAAGTCAAAATTCAAAGTAAAAAATACAACAAAATGATTTCAATATTTTCCAAAAAAACTAAGGAAGAGTTGTGACCGACAAGAAACCGATCCGACAAAACTAGGTGGTGATAAAAATTTTTTATCAAAAGGGCTTTTAATAGGTTGTTTCTGTGGTGACAACAGTCTGACAAGCCAACACACATGGTCTAGCTATGGCTCAGAGAGCCAAATGCTAGCATTTTCCATTAATGCGTCCGCCTGTCAGCCCAATGCCAACACCCAAACAACCTGTATTGAGAAAAAGTTGTTAGTCTTGGTGTTGCCCCGGATGTAACAATCGTGGCACGAAGTACAGACGATATCATCTACTGGCAAGCATTGAAACAATACCTATCCAGCAGATGTATCTCTATTATCGTCCACGCACATCACATCCACCAGCAACACTCTAACAGGCTATGCTCTAACGAAATTGAGTCGAAGACAATGTTACAAATTTAAATGAGCATAGCAGCACTGTAAAGTTTCCGTTCTGCAGAGGACCCAGAGTCTAATGAAACATTCGCAGGGTGGGATGGTATTGGCGGAAACCACCAATAACCAACAAGGTCCATCACCTGCTTGTTCCATCATCCCTGACCTCCTCGATGAAACAATCACTTTACTTTAACTCGGAGTTCGCGGGGTCGTAAAGTCCCGATAAGCATTAGCCTGAAGGGCTAATACTCACTCCTGCGGTAATCATAATAACACAAAACAAACACTTATATAATTTAAAAACTTAAACCAAATAAAAGAAAAAAATTGTTGTCTCTAGAACAACCCTGTTTGGATCCCAAGACCCAAACATTGTCGCTCTAGAGGCCCCGTTGGACGCCATCTTGTAGTGGGAGGTTTATCTGGTAGACCGTGAAGGTCTACCATTTGGTCTTGCACGCCAAAAACCCTGCCGCTAGCTCGTAGAGCGAAGGTTCTAGACCAACCTCACTAACAAGAAATTTTAACATATAAAAAAAAATGCGTGCCTTAAAACTTCACCCAGGTTCCCCAGAAAGGAGAACTGCCAGGTCACAACTCTCCCCGAACTTTTTAACTTAGCGAACCATTGTAAATTAAATTACACCCTTCAGGCAATAATGAAAACGAATATCACATACATTTATCTATTTAAAGTGAACTAAAACAAATACCTTCCTTAGCGTCTTGATGTTTGTGTCCTATGCCGGCTAGTAGGTAATTGTCCGATGATAAAGAAAATCTCTTCGCCTTAGGTTTTAAAGTTACTTCCCACCAGCTCGATCTATTACCTTTATTTTCTCCAAAACTTGTTGTTTCATCTGGGCACCATCATCAAACATATATTTACACATTAATTAATTGCATTAATTCACTTTCTTTTACAATTCAGTTTTCTTTTGTTTTTGTTCCTACTTTTATGAAGTTATTGATTCACTCTCTGATCATCATTGATCACACTGTTTAGTATTAGTTTGATTTCTCTAATTAATTAATAAAACCAAACTTGTATTTTAAAACAAATTTTATTTCACACTTAATTTTAAACTTTATGGTTCATTCTTATGCTAACTAAACAACTTTTATAGCTAGACTTAACATTATATTCATAAAATTTCTCAAAAAACCTCTCATCTTAACTCCCGAAAAAGAACACAACAAAAAAACATGCTAATCTTATCGGAACTCGACTGTCCGATCCTACGGTTAAAACACCAACCCACTCATTTGGTTCTCAAAAAAACTAATTAAAAAAACATGCAATCCCATGTTGCAAAAACTGAATGAATTTTCCAATTCAACTGCCAACCACCAACTAATTAATTCCAGAAAAAAAATTAACAGAAATTTTTTTCCTACGAGCAAAAAAAAATTTCGTCAGCATAAATTTTAGTTAAATTTATTAATTCTCATAATTTTCTTCATATTCATGAAAAAAAATATACAGAAAATTAATAAAAAAACAATTTAATACCGAAGGTGTTAGATGTACATTGGAATGTTTAACCAGTTGTGTTGTTACACAAACGGGTTGAAAAGTGAGTGGAAAATTAAGATCTATAGTATATTACTATAGGATAGAAAAGGTAAGTACACCCAACATTTAAAATCTTGCCCATTACAGGACAGGACGAAAGGAGGAAGTCCGGCTGACTACATTCGTCCTGAAAATCATAAGAGAAATTAAGGAATGAAGTGGGAGCTGGGCTCGAACCCAAACCTCGAGAAAGACTCTCAGGCTCTACCGACTGAGCTAGCCGGGCCAGACAAAACAAAATTTACCAAAAATAAAATTTACCATAAACAAAAATACAAAAATACTGAAAAAATATACTCAAAAACAAATCTAAGAAAACTAGAGACCGAAAAAAAATAATGGGATGGGTGACAGCAGAATAATCGAGATGATTCTAAAAAAAACAGAAAAAAATCAAACGCAAAAAAAATTTAACCTAAACATATAATAATAAAAAAAGGACGGGTCATGACCTCATTGAGAACCCGTGAATGTGGTAAAATAATTATAGGGGGATGACCTAGATGGTAAACCATCAGGGGTCAACAAGATCCGACCCATATCAAATCACCACTCACGACCCTCTCACAGCAGCCAATTCCCACCCAACTCAGGTACGCGGGATCGTAAAGCCCGTTAGGAAAACGTCTGAAGGACCTTTCCTACCTTGACGGTTCAAAATAAACATACGAAAACTTAAACTTAAATGTTGTCTGTGTGTCAAGGACTTACAAGTTCTGCCTTTCACCCCCAGAACAACAACTATACAACAAAAAAATATAAACTAAACGTCAACGAATTGTCTGCGCGTCAGGACTTACAAGGATCTTGCCTTTCGCCCACAGAACAAAACTTGACCAAACAAATACCTCAAAACTAAACCTAACAGAATTGTCTGCGCGTCAGGACTTACAATAATCTTGCCTTTCGCCCACAGAACAAAACTGAATAACAAAAAAATTCAAACACAAATGTTGTCTGCGCGTCAGGACTTACAGGATATCTTGCCCTCAGCCCACAGAACAACCTCAGACAAAATCAAACTCACACATCAATACACAAATGTTGTCTGTGCGTCAGCACTTCTAGACTTACTCTTGCCTTCCGCCCACAGAACAACGCGCAATTACACAAATTCATACCAAAAATAAAATCCTAAAACAAAATAATTCTAAAAAAATTTGAAAACAAAATACAAAAAAAAATTTCAAAACCACAAATTCCAACCAAATATCTAAATTTCAAATAAACAAAACAGAATTTCAAAAAAATTTACAAGACATGACCACAGGACACAAGCTAGGTCATGTTCAGACCCTTTTTTCTGAGTGGCCTGATTACACAATCCGCTGCGGAGGACTAGATAATAAGGATTAGGAGCCATAATGACTGAAAATGTGTCAGGCAAAAACGGATTGAAAGTCTAATCAAAAATATAACAAACATGGGTAGGAAAATTAATTTGTCCTCGGAAAACATTGATGGATCTGATGTCACCCGTTGACAAAGAAAACCAGGGTAATAACCTAACACTATGAATATTTAAGATAAACCAAACAAATTCAGAACAAAATCAAAAAGAAATTTCAAAACTTCGATAATAATACAATAAAATTTATGCGTTCAAAAAAAATTAAGAATTAAAAAACCAAAACAATTCAGCGCAATTTAAAATTTATAATAAAATTTCAAAACAAATAACGTCTAAAAAAATTAAACAATCTAAAATAAAAATAAAGTCCTTTCGAAGCAACAAAAAAAATTTTGAAAACAAAATACAAACTTGAGTTGGCAGTCGAGCTGATACTTCAGAATCAATAAATTTTCAAAAAAAAAATCAAAAGTATTCAAAAATTTGAAAAACTAAAAAAATTTAAAATAACTAAAAAAATTCAAAAATCTTAAAATACGAAAAATTCTAAATAAAAAGATTAACAAATTCCAAAAACATTAAAATTAAATTAAAAATCCAAAAGAATATTCTTAAAAAACTTACTAAAATAAACTTACTCTAACCTCTAAAATGAAAGACGGTTGGAGTTGGCGTAGGTGGAGTTGGTGGAGTTGAAGTTCCTGATTGAACTAGTATATTACTTCAAAAAAATATTAAGAACCTCAAAATGAATTTTAAAACAATATAAAAAAAAATTCAAAAATTATTCAAACTAAATTGAAAAGTGCAATAAAAAATTTTCTAAATTTCAAACAAAAATTTAAATTTCACAAAATACAAAATTTTTAAACAAAATTAACAGTTGATTGATTGATTGATTGATTGATTGGACTGTAGGACCAAGCACTAGGCGAGACTCCCGGATTACGGCCGGGCCACTTCCTACAGTCGTTTTACATATAACAATAGGTAAGGATAGGTAGGTAATTGTTAGTTAGGAGTGAACGACCCGGTTACAGACACCTGGCAAATCGTATCTAGCTACTACTGTTAGGAGACAATCACAAGGACAATCACTTATACATATAATCTGCAATCGCCAATCAGCAATCCCGTATCTAAAATTTCTCGCCTGCAATCTCCAGTCGGAAACCTGTTATTCATGTAATTTATTAGTATAATAGGATGATGACTAAATTGTAGTCCTCTGCACTCTCCAATCTGAATTCATGTTATTATATTTATGGTTAAAATTATTTATGGTTATTTATGGTTAAAAACATTTATATTATGTACATATATATAAAAAACAAAAAAACCCCTTTGAAAATTGAGTGAATTTCATATAAAAAGTATTGGGATTGAATTGGATAAAAATATTATCTTTCACTTGATGTTTTTATTTGAAATGTATTTGTTTAAATTTTATAAAACATTATTTTATATAATATAATTAACGCAAGAATGTTTTGAATTTTTCTTGAAACACAAGAATTAATTTAACAAAAACAATTAACCCTGCTCGTTGATATCCTTCAAAAATCTTATTGGATTTTATGGATAATGTTTGGATAAATAGAAAGAGATAAATCTATCACATAAAATTATGTTAACAAATGAAACTTTAAACTGAATTTGAAATAATAACTAAATTTCGCTAGTTAAAGCTCTAAGTAGGTTTAAATTTTACACAAAATCGAATAGCACAATAACACCTTTATTTAGTTTTCTAGTAAAAATCAGAGTTAATAAATTTTACATTTAGGGAAGATTACATCTTGGTCGCCCACATCTTTCCATTTTTGAAAGCAATCTTACCTTAGAGTTTAGTTATTAAAACCAACACTTTAAAACTATTATATTAGATATAAAACTGATTATTACAATTAATGTTTTCACTACATTTAGTTATACTTATATATTTATCATTTAAGAGATTAATTTAGTTTAAAATTCACACTGTCACTTATAACAAGTGTTGATAAGATGACCATTCACCATTGTCATATATATATATATATATATATATATATATATATATATATATATATATATATATATATATATATA
>OY856187.1:180579401-180584401 GCA_963693315.1 Diogma glabrata
CTGTCAGCCCAATGCCAACACCCAAACAACCTGTATTGAGAAAAAGTTGTTAGTCTTGGTGTTGCCCCGGATGTAACAATCGTGGCACGAAGTACAGACGATATCATCTACTGGCAAGCATTGAAACAATACCTATCCAGCAGATGTATCTCTATTATCGTCCACGCACATCACATCCACCAGCAACACTCTAACAGGCTATGCTCTAACGAAATTGAGTCGAAGACAATGTTACAAATTTAAATGAGCATAGCAGCACTGTAAAGTTTCCGTTCTGCAGAGGACCCAGAGTCTAATGAAACATTCGCAGGGTGGGATGGTATTGGCGGAAACCACCAATAACCAACAAGGTCCATCACCTGCTTGTTCCATCATCCCTGACCTCCTCGACGAAACAATCACTTTACTTTAACTCGGAGTTCGCGGGGTCGTAAAGTCCCGATAAGCATTAGCCTGAAGGGCTAATACTCACTCCTGCGGTAATCATAATAACACAAAACAAACACTTATATAATTTAAAAACTTAAACCAAATAAAAGAAAAAAATTGTTGTCTCTAGAACAACCCTGTTTGGATCCCAAGACCCAAACATTGTCGCTCTAGAGGCCCCGTTGGACGCCATCTTGTAGTGGGAGGTTTATCTGGTAGACCGTGAAGGTCTACCATTTGGTCTTGCACGCCAAAAACCCTGCCGCTAGCTCGTAGAGCGAAGGTTCTAGACCAACCTCACTAACAAGAAATTTTAACATATAAAAAAAAATGCGTGCCTTAAAACTTCACCCAGGTTCCCCAGAAAGGAGAACTGCCAGGTCACAACTCTCCCCGAACTTTTTAACTTAGCGAACCATTGTAAATTAAATTACACCCTTCAGGCAATAATGAAAACGAATATCACATACATTTATCTATTTAAAGTGAACTAAAACAAATACCTTCCTTAGCGTCTTGATGTTTGTGTCCTATGCCGGCTAGTAGGTAATTGTCCGATGATAAAGAAAATCTCTTCGCCTTAGGTTTTAAAGTTACTTCCCACCAGCTCGATCTATTACCTTTATTTTCTCCAAAACTTGTTGTTTCATCTGGGCACCATCATCAAACATATATTTACACATTAATTAATTGCATTAATTCACTTTCTTTTACAATTCAGTTTTCTTTTGTTTTTGTTACTACTTTTATGAAGTTATTGATTCACTCTCTGATCATCATTGATCACACTGTTTAGTATTAGTTTGATTTCTCTAATTAATTAATAAAACCAAACTTGTATTTTAAAACAAATTTTATTTCACACTTAATTTTAAACTTTATGGTTCATTCTTATGCTAACTAAACAACTTTTATAGCTAGACTTAACATTAATTTCATAAAATTTCTCAAAAAACCTCTCATCTTAACTCCCGAAAAAGAACACAACAAAAAAACATGCTAATCTTATCGGAACTCGACTGTCCGATCCTACGGTTAAAACACCAACCCACTCATTTGGTTCTCAAAAAAACTAATTAAAAAAACATGCAATCCCATGTTGCAAAAACTGAATGAATTTTCCAATTCAACTGCCAACCACCAACTAATTAATTCCAGAAAAAAAATTAACAGAAATTTTTTTCCTACGAGCAAAAAAAAATTTCGTCAGCATAAATTTTAGTTAAATTTATTAATTCTCATAATTTTCTTCATATTCATGAAAAAAAATATACAGAAAATTAATAAAAAAACAATTTAATACCGAAGGTGTTAGATGTACATTGGAATGTTTAACCAGTTGTGTTGTTACACAAACGGGTTGAAAAGTGAGTGGAAAATTAAGATCTATAGTATATTACTATAGGATAGAAAAGGTAAGTACACCCAACATTTAAAATCTTGCCCATTACAGGACAGGACGAAAGGAGGAAGTCCGGCTGACTACATTCGTCCTGAAAATCATAAGAGAAATTAAGGAATGAAGTGGGAGCTGGGCTCGAACCCAAACCCCGAGAAAGACTCTCAGGCTCTACCGACTGAGCTAGCCGGGCCAGACAAAACAAAATTTACCAAAAATAAAATTTACCATAAACAAAAATACAAAAATACTGAAAAAATATACTCAAAAACAAATCTAAGAAAACTAGAGACCGAAAAAAAATAATGGGATGGGTGACAGCAGAATAATCGAGATGATTCTAAAAAAAACAGAAAAAAATCAAACGCAAAAAAAATTTAACCTAAACATATAATAATAAAAAAAGGAGTTTGAAAGAGTGTTTCGATAATAACGATGGACGACCAGAGAACAGAGGTGGTCTAACTATGGCTCAGAAAGCCAAGGGTTAGCATTTTCCTTCTCCCTGTTCCCTGACAAGCAAATGACACCACCGGAACACCCCGTGTTAAGAATAAAGAAGTTGGTTTTAAAGATAGAGACGTCAGTCATAGCAGCCCGAACGACAGGCGATTCATTTTCCGGTTATGGTCTACTGGTTTACGTTCTTCCTATCCTCCAACAAGTTACGCTCTAACAAACAGAATTTTTGAAGACCATGGCAGTTAGACTAATTGAGCGTAACAATTGGTGGTCATGACCTCATTGAGAACCCGTGAATGTGGTAAAATAATTATAGGGGGATGACCTAGATGGTAAACCATCAGGGGTCAACAAGATCCGACCCATATCGAATCACCACTCACGACCCTCTCGCAGCAGCCAATTCCCACCCAACTCAGGTACGCGGGATCGTAAAGCCCGTTAGGAAAACGTCTGAAGGACCTTTCCTACCTTGACGGTTCAAAATAAACATACGAAAACTTAAACTTAAATGTTGTCTGTGTGTCAAGGACTTACAAGTTCTGCCTTTCACCCCCAGAACAACAACTATACAACAAAAAAATATAAACTAAACGTCAACGAATTGTCTGCGCGTCAGGACTTACAAGGATCTTGCCTTTCGCCCACAGAACAAAACTTGACCAAACAAATACCTCAAAACTAAACCTAACAGAATTGTCTGCGCGTCAGGACTTACAATAATCTTGCCTTTCGCCCACAGAACAAAACTGAATAACAAAAAAATTCAAACACAAATGTTGTCTGCGCGTCAGGACTTACAGGATATCTTGCCCTCAGCCCACAGAACAACCTCAGACAAAATCAAACTCACACATCAATACACAAATGTTGTCTGTGCGTCAGCACTTCTAGACTTACTCTTGCCTTCCGCCCACAGAACAACGCGCAATTACACAAATTCATACCAAAAATAAAATCCTAAAACAAAATAATTCTAAAAAAAATTTGAAAACAAAATACAAAAAAAAATTTCAAAACCACAAATTCCAACCAAATATCTAAATTTCAAATAAACAAAACAGAATTTCAAAAAAATTTACAAGACATGACCACAGGACACAAGCTAGGTCATGTTCAGACCCTTTTTTCTGAGTGGCCTGATTACACAATCCGCTGCGGAGGACTAGATAATAAGGATTAGGAGCCATAATGACTGAAAATGTGTCAGGCAAAAACGGATTGAAAGTCTAATCAAAAATATAACAAACATGGGTAGGAAAATTAATTTGTCCTCGGAAAACATTGATGGATCTGATGTCACCCGTTGACAAAGAAAACCAGGGTAATAACCTAACACTATGAATATTTAAGATAAACCAAACAAATTCAGAACAAAATCAAAAAGAAATTTCAAAACTTCGATAATAATACAATAAAATTTATGCGTTCAAAAAAAATTAAGAATTAAAAAACCAAAACAATTCAGCGCAATTTAAAATTTATAATAAAATTTCAAAACAAATAACGTCTAAAAAAATTAAACAATCTAAAATAAAAATAAAGTCCTTTCGAAGCAACAAAAAAAATTTTGAAAACAAAATACAAACTTGAGTTGGCAGTCGAGCTGATACTTCAGAATCAATAAATTTTCAAAAAAAAAATCAAAAGTATTCAAAAATTTGAAAAACTAAAAAAATTTAAAATAACTAAAAAAATTCAAAAATCTTAAAATACGAAAAATTCTAAATAAAAAGATTAACAAATTCCAAAAAAATTAAAATTAAATTAAAAATCCAAAAGAATATTCTTAAAAAACTTACTAAAATAAACTTACTCTAACCTCTAAAATGAAAGACGGTTGGAGTTGGCGTAGGTGGAGTTGGTGGAGTTGAAGTTCCTGATTGAACTAGTATATTACTTCAAAAAAATATTAAGAACCTCAAAATGAATTTTAAAACAATATAAAAAAAAATTCAAAAATTATTCAAACTAAATTGAAAAGTGCAATAAAAAATTTTCTAAATTTCAAACAAAAATTTAAATTTCACAAAATACAAAATTTTTAAACAAAATTAACAGTTGATTGATTGATTGATTGATTGATTGGACTGTAGGACCAAGCACTAGGCGAGACTCCCGGATTACGGCCGGGCCACTTCCTACAGTCGTTTTACATATAACAATAGGTAAGGATAGGTAGGTAATTGTTAGTTAGGAGTGAACGACCCGGTTACAGACACCTGGCAAATCGTATCTAGCTACTACTGTTAGGAGACAATCACAAGGACAATCACTTATACATATAATCTGCAATCGCCAATCAGCAATCCCGTATCTAAAATTTCTCGCCTGCAATCTCCAGTCGGAAACCTGTTATTCATGTAATTTATTAGTATAATAGGATGATGACTAAATTGTAGTCCTCTGCACTCTCCAATCTGAATTCATGTTATTATATTTATGGTTAAAATTATTTATGGTTATTTATGGTTAAAAACATTTATATTATGTACATATATATAAAAAACAAAAAAACCCCTTTGAAAATTGAGTGAATTTCATATAAAAAGTATTGGGATTGAATTGGATAAAAATATTATCTTTCACTTGATGTTTTTATTTGAAATGTATTTGTTTAAATTTTATAAAACATTATTTTATATAATATAATTAACGCAAGAATGTTTTGAATTTTTCTTGAAACACAAGAATTAATTTAACAAAAACA
>OY856187.1:180586901-180591184 GCA_963693315.1 Diogma glabrata
ATACTTTAGACGTATTTTTAGACTTCCTTTCATTTATTCCAAATTACATAAAATTGATAGAAATACAAAAGATGTTTTAAGAAAGTTATATATAAACATTAAAAACTAGTTTCAATGTTTATATATACCTTTTGTATTATATTCTGTAGCTGTAAATCAAAGAAAGTTAATTAATTCGAAGTTCTATTTTCATTAAATTTATTAAAACTAAATTAAATTAATGCCAAATCTCAGCTAATCTCATATATATATATATATATATATATATATATATATATATATATATATATATATTATATATATATATATATATATATATATATATATATATATTTATATATATATATATATATATATATATATATATATATATATATATATATGAAAATTCAATTATTTCGAATAGCGAACCTAAGATATCAAACCATCAGTTTTTTTTAAGAAACAAAAATGTTATCAATGTTTTTTAAGATAATATTTCACACACCATGACACCTTTTCGAGTTGACGAAATTTGTATCTTTATTTCTAATAAGTCTGCATTTTCATTAATTATATTATGAAATTTAAACTAAAATACTCCATTTTATTTACATTCATTTATTCCTGGTAATGGCATTTTGATAATTTTTTATTTTCTCTAAATCAACAAACAAAATTTTTTTTTTAATCAAAACAAGAAACACGAAATTCCAATTGGAAATGTTTATGTATATTCTCGAAATACTACAACAAAATTGACATTTGTTTTTTTTAATGTAAGAGTGTCCTCTTACATAATTATACCCAACTATAGGTGCATTCGATTTGACTGAGACAACCGAAAAACCAACAACAATTGCATTTAATTTTTCAGTTGCTTCAGTTGTTTCAGTCAAATCGAACACGGCTTATATACCACGACTTGTTGATTAGATCGTTTCTTAATTTAACACTACAAAAATCAGATAAATTCTATAACCTTTTAAAAATGTTAATAATTTTCATCGACTAAAATCACTACGGTTTAATTTTATTTTAATTTTAAATGAAAAAAAGTAATAAAAATAAACAACGACACAACAATGTTGTATCGAATTGAAAACCATAAATTACGAGAATTTCAAGAGAAAAAAAATTATTTTCCTGATTTTTTTCAATCTTTTGATTAGAAAAATTAAATTATTTTTAAAATACCACCATTATTATATATTATTATATATCATATATTATATATTATTGAAGCACTTGGTTTGAAACACATTTTAGATAACTTTTTTGAGTAATAAGACACTTTAAATATGGTAAATTATTAAAGTAAAAAATATATATATATTTATCACGACGGAGAGTTTTATCCACGTCCATCTTCTTTCGTTGCACATTTTACTCTCCAAAATTTTTAAACAAAATTAACAGTGTCAGAAAATTATTAAAATTTCAAAAGGTGAATTACAACACTTTCTTAAAAAACTTAACAACCCAAAAATACTAAATACTAACATTTACAAAATACAAAAAAATTTTCCAAAAACTATATAGAAAAATATTTACAAAAATTCAAAATTCTAGTTAAACAAAATTTTTTAAAATTCCCAAAAAATTTACAAAAGTTTTCAAAAAAATGATTAAAAAAATTCCAAGCTTAATAAATTACAAAAAAAATACATCAAAATTAGAAAATTACAAAAAATTTATAAATTTCAAAAATTAAATAACGATCAAAATTAAATTTTAAAAAAGAAAAACTTCCAAAATCTAACAATATTACAAATATTCAAAACCACAATCTTTTCATAAAACCTCAATTCAAAAAAAAATTCTAAAACAAATATTTCACAAACATTTTCTAAGAAATTAATAAAAATTTTCCAACAAGCAATATTTCGAAAAAATATAAAATTACACAAAACAGCTAAAAAATTAAAACTCAAAACTTACTAAAATTACAAACAATAACCTATAACTATAAAAATTTTCAACAAAAAATATAACAAAAATTTTCAAAAAATTGAAAATTAATTTTTTAAAATAAAAATTGAAAATTAACTAAAATTATACAGATTTTCAAAATTTTAACCTTACTTCATACTCAAAATTAATTAAAATATTTAAAACAAAACTCAAAATTAACTTAAGGCACAAAAACAAAACTTAAACCTAAAAATTAACAAAACTTTCCTAAAATTAAAACTTCACAACAATGAGATATCCAAAACTTAAAATCTTACATTAGATAAAAACATTAAACAAAAAATTCGAATTGCCAAAAATTTCCAAAAATATTTACATCAAATATAATTACCAAAATTCTCAAAATTCTAAAATTACTGCTAACAATTAATAACAATTTTTTAAACAAAAAACTCAAAATTAAAATTTAACTAAGACACTAAAATAATAAGAATTAACCTAACAAAAAATTAAACAAAAAAATTCAATACGCAATATGTATGTATTAAATAAAATTCTAAACTTCTAAAAAAAATTATTTAAAGTACATATTGCAAAAACATCCAGATTTCAAAATTATTCAGAACAATACAAAGATTACAAAAACTATTCAATAAACACAAAAACATTGTTCAATTCTTCAAAATTTCTATAATTATAATAAAATGTAAAATTAATAAAAGTCAAAATTCAAAGTAAAAAATACAACAAAATGATTTCAATATTTTCCAAAAAAACTAAGGAAGAGTTGTGACCGACAAGAAACCGATCCGACAAAACTAGGTGGTGATAAAAATTTTTTATCAAAAGGGCTTTTAATAGGTTGTTTCTGTGGTGACAACAGTCTGACAAGCCAACACACATGGTCTAGCTATGGCTCAGAGAGCCAAATGCTAGCATTTTCCATTAATGCGTCCGCCTGTCAGCCCAATGCCAACACCCAAACAACCTGTATTGAGAAAAAGTTGTTAGTCTTGGTGTTGCCCCGGATGTAACAATCGTGGCACGAAGTACAGACGATATCATCTACTGGCAAGCATTGAAACAATACCTATCCAGCAGATGTATCTCTATTATCGTCCACGCACATCACATCCACCAGCAACACTCTAACAGGCTATGCTCTAACGAAATTGAGTCGAAGACAATGTTACAAATTTAAATGAGCATAGCAGCACTGTAAAGTTTCCGTTCTGCAGAGGACCCAGAGTCTAATGAAACATTCGCAGGGTGGGATGGTATTGGCGGAAACCACCAATAACCAACAAGGTCCATCACCTGCTTGTTCCATCATCCCTGACCTCCTCGACGAAACAATCACTTTACTTTAACTCGGAGTTCGCGGGGTCGTAAAGTCCCGATAAGCATTAGCCTGAAGGGCTAATACTCACTCCTGCGGTAATCATAATAACACAAAACAAACACTTATATAATTTAAAAACTTAAACCAAATAAAAGAAAAAAATTGTTGTCTCTAGAACAACCCTGTTTGGATCCCAAGACCCAAACATTGTCGCTCTAGAGGCCCCGTTGGACGCCATCTTGTAGTGGGAGGTTTATCTGGTAGACCGTGAAGGTCTACCATTTGGTCTTGCACGCCAAAAACCCTGCCGCTAGCTCGTAGAGCGAAGGTTCTAGACCAACCTCACTAACAAGAAATTTTAACATATAAAAAAAAATGCGTGCCTTAAAACTTCACCCAGGTTCCCCAGAAAGGAGAACTGCCAGGTCACAACTCTCCCCGAACTTTTTAACTTAGCGAACCATTGTAAATTAAATTACACCCTTCAGGCAATAATGAAAACGGTGATATTCCGTAACGGTGACATTTATCTATTTAAAGTGAACTAAAACAAATACCTTCCTTAGCGTCTTGATGTTTGTGTCCTATGCCGGCTAGTAGGTAATTGTCCGATGATAAAGAAAATCTCTTCGCCTTAGGTTTTAAAGTTACTTCCCACCAGCTCGAACTATTACCTTTATTTTCTCCAAAACTTGTTGTTTCATCTGGGCACCATCATCAAACATATATTTACACATTAATTAATTGCATTAATTCACTTTCTTTTACAATTCAGTTTTCTTTTGTTTTTGTTCCTACTTTTATGAAGTTATTGATTCACTCTCTGATCATCATTGATCACACTGTTTAGTATTGGTTTGATTTCTCTAATTAATTAATAAAACCAAACTTGTATTTTAAAACAAACTTTATTTCACACTTAATTTTAAACTTTATGGTTCATTCTTATGCTAACTAAACAACTTTTATAGCTAGACTTAACATTAATTTCATAAAATTTCTCAAAAATACTCTCATCTTAACTCTCGAAAAAGAACACAACAAAAAA
>OY856187.1:180591384-180843384 GCA_963693315.1 Diogma glabrata
TTACAACTGAAGTTCAACTCAACATTGATCTACAATTTTCTTGATACTTTGCCTGTTGGATTGTTCATCGCTGATGGAGGGCTAAGGCCGCAAGACTTGGAAATCGGGAGGATTTAAACATGGGGTGAGCGAACTTGATTTGTTTTATTTAATTTTTTTCATAGAGGTGTGAATGCGTGTGAAAAGGGTGTGCCAGTGATTGAATGGGGGCCTGCCTGCCGATGCGTTTGTGTGTGTGTGTGTGTGTGTGTGTGTGTGTGTGTGTGTGTGTGTGTGTGTGTGTGTGTGTGTGTGTGTGTGTGTGTGTGTGTGTGTGTGTGTGTGTGTGTGTGTGTGTGTGTGTGTGTGTGTGTGTGTGTGTGTGTGTGTGTGTGTGTGTGTGTGTGTGTGTGTGTGTGTGTGTGTGTGTGTGTGTGTGTGTGTGTGTGTGTGTGTGTGTGTGTGTGTGTGTGAGCTGGCGATGCGTGTAGCAAGATGCATGTAGTCTGAATTGGAAATGATTCTAATCAAAATATTTTTTTTGCTTCGAGGTAACGTCTCGTTTTCCAAATACCTTGTAATGAAACGTTTTTCATTTAATTATAACATTACGTCATTTGTTGTTACGTCGGCCAAATTAATAAAACAACAAAAATTATTTTTCAAAATTATTGTATTTTTATGACTAATACGGGATCTATGCATATGTTGTTGGATTGTTGTAAATTTTTTTTTTGAGAAAAAATGGAAAAATAAACAGGGATTCTGTTGATATAATTTGTGCTAGACGCATGTTTGAATTAATTTTTGTTTTAAAATTTTGGATAAAAAGTTTAATTTTTTTTAAAAAGCAACTAGAAACTTAACTTTAACTCTTGAATTAGTTTACGTTGTTGAAAAACAAAGTAGTTTTATAGAAGTTTATAGTTGTGGTAAATTTTGAGTTAGTATTTTTGAGTAGAAAAACAAACAATTGCTTAGTGTTTCAGAAGTTTAGTGCGAGTGCATATAGATATAGTTGAACCCAAAGTGGTTCAGATAAAACGTGCTACAAATCAGGTACACGAAAATTATTAGTGCCTTTTTATAAAGTGGCTTTAATAAAGAAGTTTAGTTGCATTCAATTTAAATTAAATAGTTATTGAATTATTGAGCAGTAAAATAAAAAGTTTAGTTCTCTATGAGTTTACTGTGAGAGTATGTAATACTGTAGTTGAATCCAAAGTCGATCAGATAAACGTGTTGAAACGGTGCACTGCAATTATTATTGCCCTTTTTATCTAGTGCTGATAAGAAATATTAAAATAGAAAATAACGTATATAGTGTGTATGTCTTATAGAAAATCGGTAAATGATATAATTTAACAGAAACAAATTGAAGTTAAGAAAAAAAGGAATATGTACTGTAATCAACCGCATCATTAAAAGTTTGATAAATTTAAAGCTGTTTGTTTTTACAGTACAGTAAAGAGAAAAATTTTGTCTGTTGTTTTGTCACGGGAAAATAAGAAAGAAAGAAAACAAACAAAATGAAATGATGGAGAAAAAAAAATATATATAATTGTTGTGCTGTCTAGTAAAATAAAACTTAATTTTTTTTGAAAATCTACATTTATAAAAACTTAAAACTATATAAATAAAACTTAAATCTATATATATATCTATATTGATAAAATAGTAAATCTATGTAAATGAAAATTAAATCTCATACCTTAAAATTAAGTATTCTAACTTTTAAGGATTTGTATAAGGTGGCGGGTACGTATTAAATCTTCTTTTCTTTTTTTTTCTTTTACTTTTTAATTATTTTATTTGTTTGTTTACATCCATATAATTGAAGTTGAATTACATGTATAAATCGAATTTCCTGTTCTTGTTTTTTTTCTGTTTTCAATTTTTGGTTTTCTTTTGATACGATGAAGTAATTTAGCCCGGCTTAGAGGGTGAACTGGGATTGACGCTGATGTCAATAATAGTAATAGGTAAGTAGTATTCCCAAGCGGTTACGACAGATCTTCACAGGCTCTAATTCCCACTTCCAAGCTCCTGTTACCTAGCCGTGGTAAAAACCGCTCCAGAGTTCTGTGAAGATCAATAATTTCTGGTTAGCTGCCTAGCTTCTGTTAGTCTGCTACAGATGGCGCCCAACCAATATGGCTTTCTTCTACTACTATTTCCCTTCCCTTTCCCTATTCCTTTCCCATTTCAATTTTTTTTGGTTTTGTTTTAATATCTCTGCTTTTTTTCATCATTTACCTTCCAAATTAAGAAAAATCCTTTTTCCGCGTTAGTTGATTGTAAATGTGAAATTACCTTAATAAATTTAACGGAATTTTACTGATTTAATTTAATTTCTCTCTAAGTTTGTTTTTTATTTTATTTTGAATAATCAGAAACAACAATCTATTTTCGTTTCTTGCGTTGACTTTAGTACTAACTTGTTTTTGATTGTTCAGTTCATACTGAACATTTATTAGTATGTATTTCCTCTTACATAAAGAGTTTGAATTTCGTTTGTGAGGTATGTGCAGTATAAATATTCTAGTTTGTAATGTTAATCACTATAAGTTCCAGTTTTTACCAATACTGTTCGAAATATTAGCTTGATTGATATCTACACCTACACCTTTTCCCTTCCTTCCCGTACTACTTACCTACAAATATAATCTAGTACCTATAGGTACTAAATCAGATGACATCACGTTTGCTTCAGTTTATCCTCAACAGTGGTATATATTTGAAAAGTTTTCAAATTTTGGTTATTATTCTATATTACTCTATAATATTCTTTATTACTCTATATTACGTTATTACGTTATTTTCTATATTCTTATTATATTTTTGACAACTTTTATTGAATATCGTTTCATTTAATTTATTATTATTTTTCTTTAGGTTGGGCATTTATTAAATTATTATAATTTGAATTATTTAGGTACTAAATTTACACATTTTTTTTCCTTGCTATTCGACAACTATAGCTAATTTAAATTTTTTTTTATTGTTCGAAGCAATTAGAACAAAAAATTTTCTTTTGTTTTGCTTTATTATATGCTTAAAATTGCAGTTGGTTTAATAGGTTTCATTTTAATAAAATTATTTTCAATAGCAGTTTGGAAGTTCTACCGAGATAGCAGTTTCTTTGAGTTGTTAGTACTCCTTTCAGTCGGTTGTAATTTTATTTTCTATTTATCATGGATGTATTCTTGCTGGAACAGGACGAGTTACACGTCGAGTGCGAGTTACGCAACATAGCTATTGACGACCCAATTGCAGCAGAAATTTTACAAAACCGAATAGTCAATGAAGAAGATGCAAAGGGGACCAAACCACTAAAGATGCATGCCAAAGCGGCAAAGCGACCTGACATAGAAATTGAGACGTGTCGTTCGAAATTAAAAGCTCTGCAAACAAGTATTAGAAATCTACACGATCAAGAGGTTGGTGAGCAACTAAAGTCAGCCCGTTCCATAGAGACTCGCTTACTTCATGTTGAAGCACGACTGTGTCGCGCTAGCACCTCTCCCACATACGCATCGGACGCTAATAATGTATTAAAAGGTTGTGAGAAACTATTACTTGTTATTAGTTCGTATTTAAAAGAGACCAGTTCTTTAAATGATTCCATAGAAATGGCCAACGCTGTAGATTTCGGAACAAAGTTCACCTTGACTAATCCTAAGGAACCAGAAATGTTTCCTCCACAAAGTAGCCCTCAACAAACAGAGGGTAGTAGTCGGAATGTGGCATTGTCAGATTTGGCACTTCAGGTGCAAAAATTAACTCAACTTGTGTTCGAGCTGAAATCTGAACAACAATCCAAAAGGGAAGAAATACCAAAACGTACTTCTACAGTTTCCTTCCAAAGTTTACCTCAACATGAGTCGTATCCAGTTCAGTCAACTTTTCATTCTCAGGTACCATACATTGGCTCACTTCAACTACAGCCTTCAAACTCTCATCACCCTAGTCTATGCAATAATCAGTATGTTCCTAGTTCTTCATATAATGCTCCTGTGCCAACACCAGTGGTTATACCTAGTAACACTTTATCTCAAGTGCCTTCGGTTCCTCAATCCACATATTTGCAGCCTCCACACTCCTCATTTACCTACTTAGCACCAAATATACCTTCAACTAGCTCTCAATATATACAACAAAAATCAGCGGAGATTAGATATGTTCCTGAAAACCGTAGTTTGTCTAGGAGTGGTCTCTCATTTGATGGCTCTCCCACAGGAATTTCAATTAATTTATTCCTCTTCCAACTGGAAACCTTGGCTCAGTCAATGCACCTTTCTCCTTCAAACCTCCTAACGGAAGTAAGTTTTGTTCTCAAAGGTATGGCTTGGCATTGGTACTGGGCATTCCGTCAACAAAATCCGAGTACAGATTGGTTTGAACTCAAACATAACATGGCAGAACGATTTAAGGTAAGAAGACCCGATTCAGACATTGAACACAGAATAGAATCCCGGAAACAACTTCCTAATGAAAGTTTTATAGAATTTTATCAAAACGTTTTCAGCCTAACGTTGCAATTAACTACACCCTATACAGACCAGCAGCTTATTAAAGTTCTAATGAAAAATATGAGACCAGGTCTTCAATATCAGCTAACTGAGCGAAGCTTTGAAAACCTAGGGGATCTTGTCAGTAGCTGTTCCCGTTGGGAAAGCACTTGGACGAACCTAAAGGTGGATCCAGATAATTTCTTTCCACATCGTCGTACAATTAACCCAATCGAAAATGACAAATACGTGGGCAGTCGACGAATAAATGCTTTGGATTGCAATATGAACTCAAATTATTCAACCTCTTCTGATCAGATCTCACCTCCTACTAATCAACTTCCTGCTCCTCATATAGCAGCTATTAATCGACCAGTGGTTCAGAATTTACCAGCAACAATTAGGAACCCCACACCAGTCAGCCAAAACCCATACTTAATCTGTTATAATTGTTCGGATCTTGGTCATGCGTTTACTGACTGTCCAACACCACCGACCAGATGGTTTTGTTATGTATGTGGTTTGAAAGATACGGTAACTCCAAAATGCCCACGATGTACGGAAAACCGATTACGGGGGCAGTGGAGACCTGGGAATCCCAGCACCCCGAGAGCACCTCATCCCAGTCAATCTCATATGGAGAGCACAACCTCTTACCAACCACCAAGGACGAACAACTTGAAATAGTTTCAAATAGTTCCGTCGATTCATTTTTTTCTACTGAATCTTCACCCGACCAACCATACGTAATAGCTAACAATAAACCTGACATAATCGGAGCAATAAAACAACGACCCTATAATTATAAACGCCGTTTAAGGACGCGCTTGTACTTTAAATCACGGAAAGAAATAAAATCGAATATCATGTCTTCTATAATTAATGCTAGCTGGCCAGATAAACGACCATATGCTAAAGTCACAATCAATGGTGATGAATATATTGGTTTATTAGACAGCGGTGCAACGATTAGTGTTTTGGGGGCTGGTTCGGAATCATTTATGCATGATAATTCTGGGAAATTTCACAATTTTCCTTCTTTTTTAAACACTGCTAGTGGTCAGCGTCAGAGGATTTTCGGATATACCGTTGCCGAAATCGAATTTAATGGACGCAAGCATCAAATTAAATTATACATTGTCCCGTCCTTGGAACAGACACTGTATCTCGGTATCGATTTTTGGAGCTTATTTGGGATTACCCCAAGTATAGCTGCTGTGTCTACCCTCACATCTAGCAAAACGGAGTCTAACTTTCATAGTCTTACATCGGTGGACAAAATCAAGCTTGATGCAATAATAAAGTCATTTCCGTCATACGTTCAACTGGGTCTTGGGAAAACTCATCTCATCACACATACCATTGATGTCGGCTCCGTAAAACCCATAAAACAACGATTTTATGCGATATCACCAGCTAAACAGAAATTATTGAACGATGAATTGGACCGAATGTTATCCTTGGGTGTGATTGAAGAAAGTCAGAGCTCGTGGTGTTCCCCAGTCACATTGGTTCAAAAGGAAAACGGTAAAGTTCGGCTATGTTTGGATGCCCGTGAAGTTAATAAGGTGACTGTCAAGGATGCGTACCCACTACCGCTCATCGATGGATTGTTAGGTCGATTGGATCAAACTCGTTTTATATCAACCATTGATTTAAAAGATGCCTTTTGGCAGATTCCTCTCGACCAGCAATCCAGAGATAAAACTGCATTTACGGTACCGGGGCGGCCACTTTATCACTTTACGGTCATGCCATTTGGCTTATGCAACGCACCACAGACGATGTGCCGACTAATGCACCGTGTAATACCGTACCGACTTCATGACCGTGTGTTCGTTTATCTGGATGACCTCTTAATCACATCTGCCACTCAGGAAGAACATTTCACGCTACTTAAAGAAGTTTCCACTTTGATAAAACAAGCTGGTTGTTAATGGTCACATTGAGAAGAGTAAATTTCTACTTAAGGAAGTTCGATATCTAGGGTATTTGGTTGGAGATGGTTGTCTTCGTACAGATCCCGAAAAAGTTAAGGCTATTGCAGAGTACCCGATTCCTAAGACAATTAAGCACGTGAGACGGTTCATGGGAATGTGTGGATGGTACCGGCGATTCATACAAAATTTTGCGACCATTGCTGCACCATTAACTGACCTCACCAAGAAAGGAACAAAATTAAAGTGGTCTGAAGCAGCTGAAAGTTCTTTTACTAAACTAAAACAACGCACTAACAACAGCAACAGTCCTCGCAAATCCGGACTTTGAGAAGCCGTTCTTCATTCAATGTGACGCCAGTACTACTGGAGTTGGAAGCGTGCTGTTTCAGGTAGATTCTGCAGGAGGCGAACGTCCCATAGCGTTTATTTCGCAGAAGCTGAACGCCACTCAAAAAAATTACTCTATAACAGAATTAGAATGCTTTGCAGCGGTACTGAGCGTTAAAAAGTTTCGCGCATACATCGAAGGTTACAAGTTTACTATCTTTACTGATCATGCGAGTTTACGTTGGTTGATGTCTCAAAAAGACCTGTCTGGACGACTAGCTCGTTGGAGCTTAAAACTTCAAGCCTTCAATTTTGAGATTGGCTATCGAAAAGGATCTGTAAATGTCGTGCCTGACGCACTCTCCCGTGTCTATTCCGATGAGCCAACCAAGACTTCTGCACCCAACGTAAATGCTTTCAATTCTTCTCAAAGCAGCAAAACCGATAATTCTGACAGCCTGATACCCCTGAACATAGATCTTGACTCACCTGCATTTAATGACCCTGAGTACCTGGATCAAATTATAAAGATTCAAAAACTGGAACCAACTTCTCACAATTTCTGTCTCAGGGACAGTAAGATCCTTTTCAACCCTTCTTTTGGCAAGCGCTATGAAGACACAGATATATCACCCTTGAAACTGGTTGTTCCTTCCACACTGACTATATCTCTAATCAAACAGGCCCATGAACCACCTTCCTCATCGCACATGGGTATTGCAAAAACGATTGACAAGCTCAGACGACAATTTTATTGGCCTCGCATGGCTCAAGACGTGAAGAAGTTCATTTTAAGTTGCCAGACCTGTAAAATGATTAAACCAGTTAACTACTGCGCGAGACCGGAAATGGGTAAACAGACAGTTTCAGAACGTCCGTTTCAGAGACTGTACATCGATTTGATGGGCCCTTACCCACGGTCAAAGAAAGGAAACACATACCTTCTGATTATCCTGGATCATTATTCGAAGTTCGTTTTCCTTAAGCCTCTCCGAAATGCCTCAGCGTCCTTGATTTGTGCCTATTAAGAGAATGACATATTTCTGGTGTATTCTGTTCCTGAATTTATAAAAAGCGACAATGGAATGCAGTTCATCTCAAAACTCTTCCAAGAATTGTTATGTAAATATGGAGTGGAACATATCCGTACGCCAGTGTATTCACCTCAGAGTAATGCTTCCGAACGTGTTAATAGGACCATTCTGTCGGCCATTCGCGCTTATCTCTGTGACTCTAAGCATAGTGACTGGGACTTACACCTCCAAGGAATAGCAGCATCAATCCGCAACGTCATTCATGGTACTACTGACTTTTCGCCACATTACGTCGTATTTGGGCAACACATGACACTACATGGGTCCGATTATAGATTAAGAAGGTTATTGTTTAATACAGATGACAATGAAATTTGTATTTGGTCAAAACCAGACCGGCTGAATTTAGCTCGTGACAAGATTCTACAGTATCTGAAGAGTGCACATCTACGATCTGCAAACCAATATAATCTACGCAGCCGGAACCGTGATCTAGTTAACGGTCAAGCTGTTTTTGCGCGTTCATTTGCGCAAAGCAACGCGAGTAACCAATTTTCTGCCAAATTATCCGCAAAATTTGTGCCAGCGACAGTAGATTCTAAAGTAGGAAATGTTGCATACCGACTGCGAGATAAACAGGGAAAGATAATGGGGACTTACCACCTGAAAGATATACGCAGTTAGGTGGATGTTGGCTTTAATGTATTATGAATGATTCCTATTGCACTAACCAATTTAAGTAGCTCACTATAATTTCAAGCTGTGTAGACCCCAATCGTTATATATTTAGATCATTATTAGCACAGCTAGGTCAAATGGTAGAATATGAGACCTCTTATCTCAAGGTGTGGATCTTTCCCACGCTGTAATGAAACGTTTTTCATTTAATTATAACATTACGTCATTTGTTCTTACGTCGGCCAAATTAATAAAACAACAAAAATTATTTTTTCAAAATTATTGTATTTTTATGACTAATACGGGATCTATGCATATGTTGTTTGATTGTTGTAAATTTTTTTTTGAGAAAAAATGGAAAAATAAACAGGGATTCTGTTGATATAATTTGTGCTAGACGCATGTTTGAATTAATTTTTGTTTTAAAATTTTGGATAAAAAGTTTAATTTTTTTTTAAAAAGCAACTAGAAACTTAACTTTAACTCTTGAATTAGTTTTCGTTGTTTAAAAACAAAGTAGTTTTATAGAAGTTTATAGTTGTGGTAAATTTTGAGTTAGTATTTTTGAGTAGAAAAACAAACAATTGCTTAGTGTTTCAGAAGTTTAGTGCGAGTGCATATAGATATAGTTGAACCCAAAGTGGTTCAGATAAAACGTGCTACAAATCAGGTACACGAAAATTATTAGTGCCTTTTTATAAAGTGGCTTTAATAAATATTAACTAGATAATAGGAAGTTTAGTTGCATTCAATTTAAATTAAATAGTTATTGAATTATTGAGCAGTAAAATAAAAAGTTTAGTTCTCTATGAGTTTACTGTGAGAGTATGTAATACTGTAGTTGAATCCAAAGTCGATCAGATAAACGTGTTGAAACGGTGCACTGCAATTATTATTGCCCTTTTTATCTAGTGCTGATAAGAAATATTAAAATAGAAAATAACGTATATAGTGTGTATGTCTTATAGAAAATCGGTAAATGATATAATTTAACAGAAACAAATTGAAGTTAAGAAAAAAAGGAATATGTACTGTAATCAACCGCATCATTAAAAGTTTGATAAATTTAAAGCTGTTTGTTTTTACAGTACAGTAAAGAGAAAAATTTTGTCTGTTGTTTTGTCACGGGAAAATAAGAAAGAAAGAAAACAAACAAAATGAAATGATGGAGAAAAAAAAATATATATAATTGTTGTGCTGTCTAGTAAAATAAAACTTAATTTTTTTTGAAAATCTACATTTATAAAAACTTAAAACTATATAAATAAAACTTAAATCTATATATATATATCTATATTGATAAAATAGTAAATCTATGTAAATGAAAATTAAATCTCATACCTTAAAATTAAGTATTCTAACTTTTAAGGATTTGTATAAGGTGGCGGGTACGTATTAAATCTTCTTTTCTTTTTTTTTTCTTTTACTTTTTAATTATTTTATTTGTTTGTTTACATCCATATAATTGAAGTTGAATTACATGTATAAATCGAATTTCCTGTTCTTGTTTTTTTTCTGTTTTCAATTTTTGGTTTTCTTTTGATACGATGAAGTAATTTAGCCCGGCTTAGAGGATGAACTGGGATTGACGCTGATGTCAATAATAGTAATAGGTAAGTAGTATTCCCAAGCGGTTACGACAGATCTTCACAGGCTCTAATTCCCACTTCCAAGCTCCTGTTACCTAGCCGTGGTAAAAACCGCTCCAGAGTTCTGTGAAGATCAATAATTTCTGGTTAGCTGCCTAGCTTCTGTTAGTCTGCTACAGATTTCCGATTCTTTTCTTTTTCGATAGAAAGATTTATAATTTTTTTCTACACCCGTACTATAACAATACACTTATATGACCAAAATCTGTTTTATAATGATATTCATTTCGATAAAGATTTTTAATCAATAGAAAGAAACACATAGTTTTTCAATCAAACATGCTATGCATTTGACGTTTGTTGAAATTTTCGTATGGGATAAAAAATTGAACTTTGAAATTTGGAAATTGTTACGATTTGTTAAATAATTTGTTAAATTATTATGAATGTCATTTGAGATCTCGAGTGCGCGTAGCGCACGAGGGATATTTTTAACCTCAAATGGCATGAGTGGTAAGGTAATGTTGAAAAATAATCGACTAATAATTTGGTGACGAGTTGTATTTAGCAGACAATTTAACGAACAGAAATAGTAACATTATTTCATACAACATAATCATACACAATAAAATATTATTTCATCTTAGTAGGCGCATAAATGTTATAAATTTGTAATTTATTTTTGACAAATAAACATAAACATGCAATCATTTATTAATGAAAACGGACATTTTTACTATTTGCAAATTGCATTTTCACATAATTTTGTATGTGAATTTTTGTTTTAAATTAATATATTAAGTAGGCCGAAAATATTCGAAACTATTCGCTGTTCCTTCGCCCCAGAGAAAAATAATCGAAACAATTCGTTTTGATTTGTTAAAAAATAGTAAATGAAGCATTTTTATTGGACCCTATCGAAACTTTATTTAGTGGGTTGAATTGTCGTTGTAATTTTCGTTCTTCGTTATTTACCGGGTGTAGAAAAAATAGCGTATGCCACTTTCATGTAATGGTTATTAATACACTCGCATATACCATACGAAACTCGCCTACGGTTCGTTTCGTATCCCGGTTAATGCTCGTGTATGAATAACCGTCACATGATCGTTGTATGATAACGCACATGATCGTTGCATAATATACTATTCTATTTTTTGATATTTTTCTATGAAGCGATTTTGATGGTTTTTTAACACTATTTAACGGAACAACCTTATTCTATTTTTCCGCATTCTACTAGACGATGGGATATATTAAATAATTAAAGTCTAGCCTAACACTCGATAAAGAGTGTCAAAAGAGCAGATGGGACTCGGTAGTTTGTTTGACATGGAGCTTGCGACAGCTCATATAAAACTATGAGGGTGTTATGAGAAGTTTCAGTATATTAGAAGAAGATGATTTTGAAAAGGCGACGACGCGTTGTGAAGCAGCTAGATAAAGACGTCAGCTTTACCGTTTTGCAACAGTTTCTATAATTATATTTTGGTATTCCATTTACGAGCGTTTTAATAACACAAGTAAAAATACAGAAAGCTTCAAAAGGTCATCGCAGATTTTGGCAAATAAATCTTTAATTAGCTTCGTAACATCTATTTGAAACGATAAATATTTTAATGAATATGTAATTTTGGCAAAAAAATGAAACGTGAAGACACGTACTCTTGATAAACTGCAGTGTTGTGAAACGTTATTGTAACGTAACGCAAAAACGCAAAACCAGAATTAAAATTTTGTACTGTAACCAAAAACGCAAACGATATAATTTATATTAACCGTAACGAAAAACGTAACACAAACGCTATTTTTTTTTAGGTTATTACGTTACATATTTATAATATATTATTTTTATTATTATTATTTTTTTTTTTTAAATAAAAAGTGTTGTGTTATAGGGTTTAGAATATGTGTCATAACAACACATAAACACCTTTTAAGACCTAGGTCCCACAACAACTTGCGTTCCAAGATATTGATGAACGCTTTTTTAAACCTCTGCGGATTGAAGCCACCTGAGACTATGGATTCCGGCAAACTATTCCATTTGTATGCAGTTCGGACAAAGAAGTCTTTCTGCGATCTGCCAGTATGACAGCGTGGGATCTCGACCGTTTGACTGGTTGCGGTAGCCGATTGCCGAATGGAACTGAGGTAAGAATAAGTTTGAGGCATGATGCTGCCGATTTCATCTGAGCACTGTTGATGACAATATTTGTAAAAAACAACAAGGTCAGCAATAATGCGACGATGTTGTAGGGAATCAAGCTTTAATGTCAAAGCTCGATCACCCACAATTCGTACAGCCCGCTTTTGAACAGAGTCCAAGAGGGCCAAGATGGAAACAGAAGCAGCACCCCAAACTTGACAACAGTACTCCATACAGGGACGAATATAGGACTTATAAAGTATAAACATGGAGCAATTGGTATGGAGTGAAATTTTTTTTTTTTTAATTACATCATATGCATAATTTTTAATTCATTAGATTTGAATATTGAAAATTTTGAATTATGTATTAGAGATTTTTTTAAGCACTTAAACTCAAGCAATTAAGTATTTTGAATTTTTCAATTCGAAAGTGTATTTTGGATTTTTCTCAGAGAAAAACTCCATTTTCTCTTATACGTGTTTCGGATTGGGATTCGAACTATCCTCATCAGTGCCATGAATCATGATTCGAATTCGTTTTGGCAGACACGCTATCGAATTAACCTACCGAGGCGATGGTATTTCAATGTTGAAATTTTATCATTATTTAACTACTTTAAGTTGAATTTTTCTCATTAGGTATTTCTGTTTACCTAACGAGAAAAATTCAACATAAAGTAGTTAAATAATGATGAAATTTCAACTTTGAAATACCATCGCCTCGGTAGGTTAGTTGGATAGCGTGTCTGCCAAAACGGATTCGAGCCACGGCACTGATTAGGATAGTTTGAATCCCAATCCGAAAAACGTATAAGAGAAAAATAGAGTGTTTCTCTAAGAAAAAATCCAAAATATACTTTCGAATTGAAAAATTCAAAATAACTTAATTGCTTGAGTTTAAGTGCTCAAAAAAATTTCTAATATATAATTCAAAATTTTCAATATTCAAATCTAGTGAATTAAAAATTATTAACAAGTTTAATTTACTCAATTGAATAATAATTGAGGGTGCTACCGAGAACTGAATACAGCTCACCCGCTAGCACCCCTAATATATCACCTTGGGTGGTGATATCTCATTGATATTGCCAGTGGAATGTGATGTCTCACGTGAACTCGTATGTCAATAGCAGGGACTGGAGTATACGGGATTGTCATATGCGTAGATAAGAAATTTATAAAAAAATTATTAATCAATAAAATCTGATCCCTCCATGCGATTCTGATTAGTCCAATCTTATAGTAGTTTTGTGTATTATGTAAATAGCTAATTTCTATGTAATTTATTTCACAATTATTACTTTTATTTACTCAAGAGTGATGTATAACGCAATCGTAACTGTAACCGAAACGTAACGAAAACGTAACGAAAAACGTAACCAAATCAGCTGGTCGAAACAATAACTGAAACGAAAACCGTAATATTAATTTGTAGAATAACGAAAACTGAAACGAAATTAAATTTATTGCGTTTCACAACACTGTGATAAAGTAATGACTAAAAAACGCAAACTTCAAGATAAGAGACAAGAGTAAATGAAGTTCATTTAACTGGAAGTGATAAGTTAAAAAATAAAAACATACTTTACTGGATCGTGTGAAAAGTTAAATGGAAAAGAGTTGCGATGCTTATATTAATACATTTTACAAATATAGTTTTTAGTTCAATTTAATACTATTTTCAAATGAAAAAATAACTCAGAAAGCTCATAATCTACGATAATTTTATAACGATGATTTAGAAAAATCATTTGCTTGGGAATGGCTTCATTTTCGAGCATATCAAAGGATCCGTGTTTAACTTTCATCTATAGGTCAAAGCGGTTTTAAGCAAAACATTAACAACCGTCCACAGACCGGTTTTCCAATTAACCGATAGTCAACTAATATAGTTGATAAATTGGAAAAACTATATGGGCTGTGATCACCTATATAAAACTCAAATTGAACAAAGTGAAACTCGACCACGAAATTGAGTGAATGGAAATTAATATAGGTGAGAAATACTTGTCGACAGTTTACGTTCATACAGGAAGCAAATATAGTAAAAAAAATAAAACTATAACATATTAGCACGAACCTGCATTTGTGATACCACTACTGAATAAATATTTGAAGATAACAACTACAAAATAACATGCAACAGGGAACTGTAGTTTTATCTTATAGAAGCATAAAATAAAACTACGCAGTCTATGATAGAGCAAAAAATATTAAATGATAGATTTCACATCTATGTGTGCGTTAGCGATAGTTAATTCAGTTTTAAATTTACAATGGTACAACGAAGTTTTAAAATAGCGATGACACAAGTTAGTCATAATACAAGGTGAATTAAATAATAGTACAAGATTGTTTTAAGGTGAAACATTATTGTGTAACAAGAATAACTAGGAGGAATAAGATATATTTTATAATACGTATATAAAATTCATTATTCTGATATGGAATCGAACAGAATTGAAGTAACTCGGTCAATCCGTTACAACTGGTGTCAGGATTGAGGATAAGTAATTGTTTTTAAGCAAGAAGAAGCAGATAATAATCCAGAGTCAGAAAGTGGCAGATAAAGATTGTACCGTAGAAACAACGAAGACAGTCGTATCAACAAACAACGACTTCGCACAGTTAATGTTGATAATGAAGCGAACGAGTTTCAATATGAGAGCAGACATAAAAACAAATGTGGAGGTCATTAATCATAAATTAGGTCAACAAGGCCACAGCTTGAGTAATGATATTAGCATGGTTGAAAAGGAAATTAATGAGGCTAATGTTTACAGACGAATGTTCTACAACAGAATATGTTGAAATTCATGTTCGGGTTTTCAATTGCAATGAAATTTGGTTTGTAACTGTCAGTAACTGTCTAAACTGGTAATGAAGTTTTTCTGAAACTATATTATAGCTAAAAACAGGCTGTGCAACAGTTAGCCATAAGTAAAACAATTTTAAGTTCTTATTTAATATAAACACGTTATAGTTTCAACACACTATATTTCCAGATCTTCAGTGGCGGATTATGCCTTTAAGGGGCCTGAGGCGGAACAAAATTTTGGGGCCTAAGATTTTACCAAAAATTTTGCAAATGAGTTTGATTAAGACTATTTCTTAAATAATTTTTTATCCGCTTCAGAACGGAGAAAGATCGTTCCCCACTTGCGTTGCATATCGGCAATGTAAGAAATATTTTTAAAATAGTTTCCACATTGGGAAATGAAGATTGCAGGCCATCAATGATTACCTTGTACATCTTAAATGGACAAGTGATGTTCTCTTCTTTTATATATTTTAAAAAATGATATACTTCGTCTTTAAAATATTGTACTTCTATATCCCTCGCATATGTATATGACAATTCTAAAATACACTTGTCAACTTCATCACTGGATATATTTTGATCAAAAAATTATTTTAAATTATTTAAAACAGTTTCATATATGGACGTTCTGGTAGACATTTCAGTGGCAAGTCTATCACAGATCATATTGTGAGATATGAGCCACAGATCATATAATAAACAATTCTCGTCCTACTAACTGTGTATCATTTGCAGATGATTCATCATACATAATTTTGCGTTTTCTTTTTCGTCCTTCTTTGTAGCTAATATTGTCTGTTAATAAGTTTGCTTGCTTTTCTATGCTCTCAAAATCATTCCGAACATCCCTTATAAATTGCGACAAAGAATTAAACAGTTTTACTCCTTGTAATAAGTTCGTTTGAATATTTTGAAATGATTTTCTAGTACTATTGATTTTTTGCAATAATATATCCCATAGAACGGTTAATAAGGCAATTCATATTCATCGAAAGAGCTAGCTAATTTTTTAACCTCAACTTTAGTCATCGGTTTTTCGTCTTCATTTTCGCTAATTTGGATAAGAATGCTTTTAATATTTTTGTAATTAAACCGCAAGGCGGATACTGCATCAGCTCTTGCAGACCATCTTGTCACTTGTGTCACTTAATTTTTTAATATGTTTGGAATTAGGATCGGAAAAATTATCAATAAGCAACTTCCATCTGTGAGTAGATGAAGAAAAGAATACATATATATTTTTGATGAAGTTAAAATAATACACCGCAGTAGAATATGCATCTGCAGCATAATTTCCAATTAAATTAAGCGTATGACTTGTACAAGGAATAAAAATGGCGGTCTCACTTAGAGTTTTAATTCTGGCTGGTAAACCATTATATTTTCCGGCCATATATGTTTGACCGCGACAGTTTTTAATATCCAAAGACAAATTGTTTAAAGTTTTCAAAATAAGTTGTGCAAGATATTCTGAATTGTGATTTTCAATTTGTAAAAATCCGAAAATCGTTCTCTCGCATCGCCCACCTTATCAATGTACCTTAATATAAAACTTAGTTGGTCAGTGTGGTTCACGTCTGGCGTAGAATCAACAATAATTGAATAATATAAAGAGTCCTGAATTTCTTGAATTAGGTGTTCTTTTACTTCAGTTCCCATTAAATTTATAAATTCATCGCATGTGGTATGTGATAAATAACTTACATTACCTTTTCCTGGATGGCTGTACCTCTCCAAATGATTTTTAAGAAAATCATCAAATTGGGATAGGTACTCAATGCATGTCATAAAATTTCCTTTTCTGTTCGAATCAATATCTTCTCGATGACAACGAAATGCTAAACCCAAAGTAACTAATAGCTTTACTGTAGCTGCAACTCTTTTTAAAACTTCCGCCAGCATTTTTGTTGTACTTCAATTTCACGAGCTATTTGAGTATCAATACGTCCAGTTACAAACAATCTTTTTTTCAAATTTTTCAAACAAATTTTTTAGACAATCTTTTTTCCAATCAACGTTCATAAAACGAAATATACAACTAAAGCTAAAACACCTATACTATATCAATCATATCATATGAAAACCCTTTTCAAACGTTAATCCAAATGATGAATTTAGCATGTATTGTATAAAAAATACATGGATTTTAAGCATACAATAATAGATTTCAATTCTACACGTTAAAAAGTTTTCATTTATTTAGTTATATATGAAATTAATCTAAAATATGTACAATTATATGCTTAAAATTGAGGTTTTCAGTTTAATGCTTTCAATAAATTGTAGGTCTTAAAAGAAATCCAAAATCATTGATGAAAACATAAGACTCAAGTACATATACTTCAAATATCCAAAAAATACTTATCTGGATTTTGTTTTTATCAATAATTTTGCGATTGATATAATAACAGCCCATTGCAAATAAAGTTTTAGTATTAATATTCATTCGTAACAGTGGAACTTTTCAAAACAAAATGTTTTTTTACTATACAAATTGGAAAACGAATTTGTACATTAAAAAATTATAAAACTATCAAATTAGAATTATTAAAATAAATACATACAGTACATGAAAGAAGTAATACAAATTGACAACCTAACACTTTTACATGTGGGATAATATTAAAAAAATCTTTAGGTTTAAAAACTTTGGTTGAATGAACGCAGTCATCTGATATTTGAATACCTATAAAATATCAATACTATTTGTAGCGAGGGGGCCCCTGTGCATGTGGGGCCCGAGGCGGCCGCCTCTTCCGCCTCTATGGTAATCCGCCACTGCAGATCTTGTAGTATAGAACGCATTGTCTTTTTGTAATTTAAACGAAAGTAAAACTAAAATAATTTTTGGTATACGTTCCCAAAAATAGCTATTTTACGGACTCATTTCAGTCCTTAAAATGCTTAATTTTCGGCCTAGGCCGTAAAAGTCGTCATATAGCAACCAGTTTAGTAACCATTTTAATAACGGCTCCGCCCATATTTTCTTTCCAGCTTTTTAATTAAGCTGTTGATTTTCATACTCTTTATGATACATGTCACGAGATTTTCGGGGAAGTAAATCCAATACAATTTCTTTTGCCTTCTCAGCAATACTTTCTGGATTTCGGAGCATTTTCAAATATGTTTGTATTTTAAATTTTATGATTAATTTCGGAAGACAGAATTGATAAATGAATAAAACAAACTTGTTGCTATGGTATAAGATTCAAGGTTTTCTTTTCCATTCGATTAATAATTATTATGGTTTCGAATATTTCGCTGGTATCTAATGGATTAGGTACTCTGGAAAATTTTGGAGAGCTATTACAAAAAAATATTGTTTGCATCACGTACCTAAATTAGGTTTTTTAGGACTCATTTGCTATTTACTCGGCTAACGCCAGGTCCGGAAACAGCAAATATTCGTGGTTGGGTGGGTGGGTGGGTGGGTGGGTGAGTTTTCTGCATAGGATCTTGATGATACTTTGGCAAATGATACAGGTTCACTGGAAAATAGAAGATCTGGATTCATTTTAAATTTGGACAAAATGGCGGGGGGTCCCCCGAACACCTCTAAGTTTAAATCTTGAATAACTTCTGATCTCGAGCTATGATCTTATTGAAACTTAGTATATAAGGTTTTAATACTGTTTCCAATATTTCTGCATACCAACTTCCGGTTTGTCACTTCCGGTTAAAAAGTTTTTTTTTCAGGTGTTTATCCCTACTGTAGCCTACAATTACCGATCGATTTTTATGAAACGTTGCGAAAAGCTTTTAAATAACATGAGAAAGATTTTATCAGCTTTTGGAGCACATTGGATAAAGGGTTGGGGGGTCCACCATACAGCAGGTGGTTTTTTCCACAAAGATTTTATGTTTGTTGGGAGCATAAAACATTCATTCGTGAATGAATTTTGATGACACTTTGGAAAAAGATGCAAACATGTATGACAAAGAACTGATTAGTTTTTGAGCGATAGTGAACAAAGTGGTGGGGGGTCCCTGGAGCACCTGTTTTTTTGAAAGCTCTATAACTTCTGTACCTGATAAGCGAATTGGATGAAACTTGGTACATGAGTATGTAGTACGGTATAAAATAGTTCTGCATCCCAACTTCCGGTTTTTCACTTCCGGTAAAAAAAATTTGTTTGTACTTTTTTGAAGTTTTTTCAGTGTCTTTATGCACACTACAGCCTACAATAATGAAGTGATTATGATGAAACTTATGGAATAGGGTTCCAATTAGTGTGAAAAGATAATTATCATGTTTTGGGACACATTGATCAAAGTGGTGGGGGGTCTACCATACAAATGCTGACTTTTCACACTTTGTTTTTTAAGTTTGTTGGGAGCATACAGACTTCATTCATTATTCAATTTTAATGACACTTTGGCAAATGATGGAGACTTAAGTAACAAAGAACTGATTAGTTTTTGGATAATATTGGAATAAGTGGTGGGGGTCCTCCCGAACACCTGTTTATTGTGTCACACTTTTTTCAATGTTTGTTGGGAGCACACAGCATTCGTTCGTGAACGAATTTTGATGAAACTTTGGAAAAAGATGCAAACATGTATGGCAAAGAACTGATTAGTTTTTGAGCGATAGTGAACAAAGTGGTGGGGGGTCCCTGGAGCACCTGTTTTTTTGAAAGCTCTATAACTTCTGTACGTGATAAGCGAATTGGATGAAACTTGGTACATGAGTATGTAGTACGGTTTAAAATAGTTCTGCATCCCAACTTCCGGTTTTTCACTTCCGGTAAAAAAAATTTTTTTGTACTTTTTTGAAGTTTTTTCAGTTTCTTTATGCACACTACAACCAACAATAATGAAGTGATTATGATGAAACTTATGGAATAGGGTTCCAATTAGTGTGAAAAGATAATTATTATGTTTTAGGACACATTGATCAAAGTGGTGGGGGGTCTACCATACAAATGCTGACTTTTCACATTTTGTTTTTTAAGTTTGTTGGGAGCATACAGACTTCATTCATTATTCAATTTTAATGACACTTTGGCAAATGATGGAGACTTAAGTAACAAAGAACTGATTAGTTTTTGGATAATATTGGAATAAGTGGTGGGGGTCCTCCCGAACACCTGTTTAATGTGTCACACTTTTTTCAATGTTTGTTGGGAGCACACAGCATTCGTTCGTTATCGAATTTTGATGACACTTTGGAAAAAGATGCAAACATGTATGGCAAAGAACTGATTAGTTTTTGAGCGATAGTGAACAAAGTGGTGGGGGGTCCCTGGAGCACCTGTTTTTTTGAAAGCTCTATAACTTCTGTACGTGATAAGCGAATTAGATGAAACTTGGTACATGAGTATGTAGTACGGTTTAAAATAGTTCTGCATCCCAACTTCCGGCTTTTCACTTCCGGTAAAAAAAATTTTTTTGTACTTTTTTGAAGTTTTTTCAGTGTCTTTATGCACACTACAGCCTACAATAATGAAGTGATTATGATGAAACTTATGGAATAGGGTTTCAATTAGTGTGAAAAGATAATTATTATGTTTTAGGACACATTGATCAAAGTAGTGGGGGGTCTACCATACAAATGCTGACTTTTCACACTTTGTTTTTTAAGTTTGTTGGGAGCATACAGACTTCATTCATTATTCAATTCTAATGACACTTTGGCAAATGATGGAGACTTAAGTAACAAAGAACTGATTAGTTTTTGGATAATATTGGAATAAGTGGTGGGGGTCCTCCCGAACACCTGTTTAATGTGTCACACTTTTTTCAATGTTTGTTGGGAGCACACAGCATTCGTTCGTGAACGAATTTTGATGACACTTTGGAAAAAGATGCAAACATATATGGCAAAGAACTGATTAGTTTTTGAGCGAAAGTGAACAAAGTGGTGGGGATCCCTGGAGCACCTGTTTTTTTGAAAGCTCAATAACATCTGTACCTGATAATCGAATTGGATGAAACTTTGTACATAAGCATTTAGAATGATTTACAAAAATTCTGCATCCCAACTTCCGGTTTTTTGCTTCCGGTAAAAAAAAATTTTTTTTACTTGTTGGCAGTTTTTTCAGTTTCTTTATGCACACTACAGCCTACAATAATGAAGTGATTATGATAAAACTTATGGAAAAATTTCAATTAGTGTAAGAAGATAATTATCATCTTTTGGGACACATTGATCAAAGTGGCGGGGGATCTACCATACAACTGCTGACTTTTTACACTTGGTTTTTAAAGTTTGTTGGGAGCATACAGATTTCATTCATTAATCAATTTTAATGGCACTTTGAAAAAAGATAAAGACTTTATTGACAAAGAATTGACTAGTTTTTGGACAATATTGGGATAAGTGGTGGGGTCCTCCCGAACACCTGTTTATTGTTTCAATGTTTGTTGGAAACATACAACATTCGTTCGTTAAGTAATTTTGATTACACTTTGCAAAAAGATGCAAATATGTATGGCAAGGAACTGATTAGTTTTTTTAGCGATAGTGAACAAAGTGGTGGGGGGTCCTCCAAGCACCTGTTATTTTGGAAGCTCAATAACTTCTGTACCTAATAATCGAGTTGGATGAAATTTGGTACATACCCATTTAGTAAAGTTTACAACAGTTCTGCATCCTAACTTCCGCTTTGTCACTTCCGATAAACATTTTTTTACTTTTTTTCGTACAACAGAATTTATGTTTGTTGGAATACTACTGCCTGCTTTAATATTTTTATTATTAGAACTACGAAGTCCATAATATTGGTTAGCTTTTAATTAAAGTATTTTATGGATATTAGCTCATTATATATCCAGAACACTATGTTTCCAGAGCTGTGGTGAAGTCAGCCTATGCATCAGCGTCACAATATTCTTTTTTTTGGTTAGCTCTTGTTTTTGAGATATTCACGAAAAACCAATTTTTTTGGTGATCAAAAATGTTGTTTCGGTTTTCGGGTCTCATATTTTACAAAACCAACAAATTAAAAATATTAATAAAACAAGTGCATAGTAAATATGCCAACAAACATTTTGAGCTATATTTTGTGAAAATCCATTAAGGATTCTGGAAGTTACAATCGTAAAAAGTTGAAAAAATTCGAAAAATTCACGTTTTTTTCAAATTTTTCCATTTTCAACACCATAAATTTTGAACAAATAAAAACACTAATTTTTTTTAATTTCTTTAGACCTATAGTAGCTTCAATTTTCTTTCTTTTAAACTAAAAGATACGAATATTGGTGCAGTTTGCCACAAGTTATTAAAGTTTTCCCAAAGAAAGTCAAAACTCAAAATTTGGAATAAAAATTTAGCTTTAAGAATAATTTAAATTCTGCAACATAATTGATTTATGTATAAGTTGTTTTCGTAGTAGATCTAGCTCCTCCCACCTCGGACTTATTTAAAGAGTTGGAAAATATCAGTTAGTTGATTATGAAATGTGAAGTTTTTTGACATGATCTAGCTCTTCTCGCCTTTGATTTATTTTAGGAGTTGAAAAATATCAGTTTGTTGATTATGAAATGTCCTTTTTTGACAAAAGTTGTATTTTATTTGTATAAGATTTTTCTCGAAATTGAGATTTTTTTTGTGAAGTTTTTGGACATGATCTAGCTCCTCCCACCTCGGATTTATTTTAGGAGTTGGAAAATATCGGTTAGTAATGAAGATAGGCAATTCTTATAAATGGGGTGATTTAGCAGCATGTATTATGTAACTTCTTCAAATAAAACAAAATGAATTTGGGCTATTTTTACACTTCTGAAACTTCTTGACGACGCCATTTAAATAAACTTGATTTTACATTTTACTAACAATTTATTTTGCTTTAAAAGGCAGCTATCACTATTGATTAATTGATTTTTACAAACAATGCACTATTTAAAATTTATATTTGTAATATTTTTTCTTTTTTAATTATTATTTTCACTTGAATGTTTGGAATTAAATTTATATTCAGAGAGATTATATTTGCAACTAATCATACGACAATTATCTACTTAAAAAGAAACCTCTTTAAACTAATTAAACAAAAGTTGGGAAAACCGAAAAACTATTAAAAAGGAGAAGTAATTGCTTTCTTAAATTAAGCTTAAAATGATCATAAACGTAAGGAGTAACACAAGGTGGGCGGTGATAGAAAAAAAATTTACATTATCAAACAACCAAAAAAAAAGAGAAAAAAGAAAAGAAACAAACCTTACAGGTATTAATAGACATAAAGAGGAGCTTAACTTTATGGTGCTTGAACTAACTTAAATAGTTCTGATGTTATGATGTTTTGCCTCTCCACAATTCATTATCTTTTGTTTATATTTTTCTATATACGTCACATATCGATCCAATAAAACACATTGCAACTGTGTGTCCAATTCGACGATACAATGGCAACATCGCAGACATCCATTTGGTAACGCCCGATGTAGTAACATGGATAGACTCACTCGATGTAAACATCTAATGTCCAAATGTACTGCCCAATGTTCAAATATTTTTACTTTTTAACTAAAGACGCGCAATCAAATTGATTGTAAGCTCATTTAATGTGTATTCATGTTTTGTTTTAGGTACATTTCATAGAAAAATCTACCTTTTTTAAGTTTTATTTTTTAATGTGTCATAAAAACCATACGCTAAATAAAATCGATCCAATTCCCAACTTCGAAAACAAAAATGGAAATTATACTTTACTATTTTAAAATAATTCTTTACTGATGTTTAAGAACGACTGAACTTATAAAATTATTATTTATGGCACAATAAATTAAGTAAAAAATTATTTTTTCCAAATTTTGAGTTTTGACTTTTTTTGGGAAAACTTGAATAACTTGTGGCAAACTGTACCAGTATTCAAGTCTTTTAGCTTAAAAGAAAGAAAATTGAAGCTACTATAGGCTTCAAGAAATTAAAAAAAATTAGTGTGTTTGTTTGTTCAAAATTTATGGCGTTGAAAATGGAAAAATTTAAACAAAAACGTGAATTTTTCGTATTTTTTCAACTTTTTTCGACTGTAACTTCCAGAATCCTTAATGGATTTTCACAAATATAGCTCAAAACGATTGTTGGTATATTTACTATGCACTTGTTTTATTAATATTTTTAAGTTGTTGGTTTTGTAAAATATGAGACCCAAAAACCGAAACAACATTTTTGATCACCAAAAAATTTGGTTTTTCGTGAATATCTCAAAAACAAGAGCTAACCAAAAAAAATGAATATGATATTCGTGTTCAGGAGGTCAAAATCTATAAGAAAAGTTGGGTTTTATCTCGGGAGATTTTTCTTGTAAACTAGTGAATTTATGTCGTTTTCTTTTTGCCAGAGCAGAAAAAGTGATTTTCTTAAGATTTTTACTTCACCACAATTTTAAATTGTGTGAAGTAATGCAATCTATCGTGAAAAAAAAAATCTTACATACCCCAAATTTTATTTTGTTTTGGACCATCCTCTATCTAAATAGCCAAAAAAAAATTTGGTGTACGTCTGTGTGGGTGGGTTTTTGGGTGGGTTTTTAGTTTTCTGCATAGGATCTTGATGATACTTTGGCAAATGATACAAGTTCACTTGAAAATGGAAGATCTGGATTCATTTCAAATTTGGACAAAATGGCAAGGGGGTCTCCCGAACACCTCTAAGTTTAAATCTTGAATAACTTCTGATCCCGGGCTATGATCTTATTGAAACTTAGTATATAAGGTTTTAGTACTGTTTCCAATATTTCTGCATACCAACTTCCGGTTTGTCACTTCCGGTTAAAAAGTTTTTTTTTCAGGTGTTTATCCCTACTGTAGCCTACAATTACCGATCGATTTTTATGAAACGTTGCGAAAAGCTTTTAAATAACATGAGAAAGATTTTATCAGCTTTTGGAGCACATTGGATAAAGGGTTGGGGGGTCCACCATACAGCAGGTGGTTTTTTCCACAAAGTTTTTATGTTTGTTGGGAGCATAAAACATTCATTCGCGAATGAATTTTAATGACACTTTGGAAAAAGATGCAAACATGTATGACAAAGAACTGATTAGTTTTTGAGCGATAGTGAACAAAGTGGTGGGGGGTCCCTGGAGCACCTGTTTTTTTGAAAGCTCAATAGCTTCTGTACCTGATAAGCGAATTGGACGAAACTTGGTACATGAGTATGTAGTACGGTTTAAAACAGTTCTGCATCCCAACTTCAGGTTTTTCACTTCCGGTAAAAAAATTTTTTTTGTACTTTTTTGAAGTTTTTTCAGTGTCTTTATGCACACTACAGCCTACAATAATGAAGTGATTATGATGAAACTTATGGAATAGGGTTCCAATTAGTGTGAAAAGATAATTATCTTGTTTTGGAAACAATTTGATCAAAGTGGTGGGGGGTCTACCATACAAATGCTGACTTTTCACACTTTGTTTTTTAAGTTTGTTGGGAGCATACAGACTTCATTCATTAATTTATTTTAATGACACTTTGAAAAAAGATGGAGACTTAAGTAACAAAGAACTGATTAGTTTTTGGATAATATTGGAATAAGTGGTGGGGGTCCTCCCGAACACCTGTTTAATGTGTCACACTTTTTTCAATGTTTGTTGGGAGCACACAGCATTCGTTCGTTAACGAATTTTGATGACACTTTGGAAAAAGATGCAAACATGTATGGCAAGGAACTGATTAGTTTTTGAGCGATAGTGAACAAAGTGGTGGGGGTCCCTGGAGCACCTGTTTTTTTGAAAGCTCTATAACTTCTGTACCTAATAAGCGAATTGGATGAAACTTGGTACATGAGTATGTAGTACGGTTTAAAATAGTTCTGCATCCCAACTTCCGGTTTTTCACTTCCGGTAAAAAAAAATTTTTTTGTACTTTTTTGAAGTTTTTTCAGTGTCTTTATGCACACTACAGCCTACAATAATGAAGTGATTATGATGAAACTTATGGAATAGGGTTCCAATTAGTGTAAGAAGATAATTATCATCTTTTGGGACACATTGATCAATGTGGCGGGGGGTCTACCATACAACTGCTGACTTTTCACACTTTGTTTTTAAAGTTTGTTGGGAGCATACAGACTTCATTCATTAATCAATTCTAATGACACTTTGGAAAAAGATGAAAACTTAAATGACAAGGAACTGATTAGTTTTTGGACAATATTGGGATAAGTGGTACGGTGTCTCCCGAACACCTGTTTAATGTGTCATCATTTTTTCAATGTTTGTTGGGAGCACACAGCATTCGTTCGTGAACCAATTTTGATGACACTTTGGAAAAAAATGCAAACATGTATGGCAAAGAACTGATTAGTTTTTGAGCGATAGTGAACAAAGTGGTGGGGGGTGTCCCATACACCTGTTTTTTTTAAGCTCAATAACATCTGTACCTGATAATCGAATTGGATGAAACTTTGTACATAAGCATTTAGTATGATTTACAAAAATTCTGCATCCCAACTTCCGGTTTTTTACTTCCGGTAAATAAAATTTTTTTTTAATTGTTGGCAGTTTTTTGTAAATCTGGGCAGTTTTTTGAACACCTGTTTATTGTTTCAATGTTTGTTGGGGGCATACAACATTCGTTCGTTAAGTAATTTTGATTACACTTTGCAAAAAGATGCAAATATGTATGGCAAGGAACTAATTAGTTTTTTTAGCGATAGCGAACAAAGTGGTAGGGGGTCCTCCAAGCACCTGTTATTTTGGAAGCTCCATAATTCTGTACCTGATAATCGAGTTGGATGAAATTCGGTACATACACATTTAGTACGGTTTACAACAGTTCTGAATCCTAACAGTTCTGCATCCGCTTTGTCACTTCCGATAAATTTTTTTTTTACTTTTTCTCGTACAACAGAATTTATGTTTGTTGGGATACTACTGCCTGCTTTAATATTTTTATTATTAGAACTACGAGGTCCATAATATTGGTTAGCTTTTAATTAAAGTATTTTATGGATATTAGCTCATTATATATCCAGAACACTATGTTTCCAAAACTGTGGTGAAGTCAGCCTATGCATCAGCGTCGCAATATTTTTTTTTCACAAAACGAATATGAAAAGTTTGATCTAATTTTGTAGTTGTATTTGTGAACTCTCGTTTAATGTTTTTGTTAATTAATAGTATTTAATTAAATAATTTTTTATTAATTTTGAATTTAAAACACGATTTAAACAAAACATTTATTTAAACAAATAACTATTTCACTTTAAAAAAATAATAATAAATAAATGGCGTCTTGTTTGTTTACTAATTTTACAGATTTGTAAATGTATTTGTGTAAATTTATTGTGTTTGCAACTTGATCTACCAAAAAATCTAGATTCAGAAAAAATATTTTCAGATCAAAAAAAGAGCAATTTTTTGTTCAAAATGAATACGAAATGCAAAAAAAAGTGATCTGACAGCTGCTTTTTTAGGTAGATTTCATATAAAAATCTACCTATTGCAATGGGCTTCATCTCGGAATTTCGGAAAAATTTTTGTGCCAAACGACTATATATGATAAGCGGAGACGAAAAAACAAAAAAAAAAATTTATATATATATACATATATAAATATATATATATATATATATATATATATATATATATATATATATATATATATATATATATATATATATATATATATATATATATATATATATATATATATAAATATATATATATATATATATATATATATATATATATATATATATATATATATATATATATATATATATATATATATATATATATATATATATATATATATATATATATATATATATATATATATATATATATATATATATATATATATATATATATATATATATATATATATATATATATATATATATATATATATATATATATATATATATGTATATATCAGTGTTGCAAAACGTTACTCGTAACGTAACGCAAAAACGGAATAACGAAATGTAATAGCGTTATTAGTAATAATTACGTTCATAACGTTTTAAAAATTGAACTACGTTACAATAACGTAAAACGTAACGATAACTCAATATTTTATTTCGTTTTTCGGGTGACTTTTTTTATAATTATGTATATGAAAATCAAAACGCAAAAACCGGTTGAATAAAATCCAACTTATCTGCTCTTTATCAATTTTTGCGGACGCTTAAACTACAGATTTTGGTAGTTCTAATGCCCGATTTACTGTCGGTAACGTTAACTTAACGTTAACTTTAACTTAACCCTAACTTAAGACATCTAAAAATTTTGATTTATAATCGGTAAGAAATTACGTATTCATTGACGTTTGATCTGATATTAATTATGGTTTTGTAATCAATGTTACAAATCAATCAATTCTTTAAAAGTAATAAACTGATTTTAAAATCAAAATTTAAAATAATAAAATTCGAAACATACATTTGATACAAAATTTAAAAATAAAAAATTTATTTTCATATTAATTTTCTGCTAATATTTGGCTTTAAAGTCGCTCCTTTTATATCCTTTGCATTTTTTAAAAAATAAAATTTTATTTTTATGAACACTTGCAATTAAATATTACTTTTCTTCAGTTTTTATACCAAACGTCAACAAATCCTTAACAAAATCTTTAAGATAGAATGAAATGAACTTTACGTTAAGTTAACGTTAAATTTGCGTTAACGACTATAAATGCTCTAGTGCATTTTCATACATTTGTACTTTACGTTAAGTTAACGTTAAGTTAAAGTTACCCACTATAAATCGGGCATAAAATGTTGTACAATTTTAAGTTTATTTTAAATAATTTCAAGTCTGTAGTAGCCGTTTTGCATCACAGGTGTTTTGAATAATTTTAAGAAAGAATATTTTTATGCTGGCCGAGAAATCAATCTGAAGATCTATTAAAAGCAACTCTAATAGTTATAAACAAACTATCAGATTTGTGAAAACTCCTGATAAGATTGCTTAGTTTTGGTAAAAAATAATTATTTTTAATATGAAATGATCTCAAAATATTCGTCGGAGTGACGTGAATAATCCATTGTATAATTTTTTAATTTTAATTACGTCAGTTACATATCTACGCCCGTCGATGATCTCCACGAGATCAAAACTATAGTAGTGTGAATTATAAAAAATATATATACTTAAAAATTTTAAAATTATTGTTTTTTAATTGTTTTTTATATATAACAATAGTGAATAATAAAAGGTGTCGTTATTAAAATTAAAGAATTTGAAATGAGTCAAATTTTATAGTTACGTTATTTTAAAATTAAATTGTAATGTTTAAAACTAATCTGTTAAACATTACATTTAATTTTAAAATAACGTAATTATAACGTTATAACATAATAAAATATAATATTTTTCTGTTTCATAACGAAATAACGTACCGAAAAAATAAATATACTGTTATAAAAACGAAACGCATAACGTTACGATTTTTTTTTTCGTTTTGCAACACTGGTATATATATATATATATATATATATATATATATATATATATATATATATATATATATATATATATATATATATATATATATATATATATATATATATATATAAACGATATGAGATATAACGAAAACGACCGGCACTCTCACGGTCGCATTTGTTGAGGTAGATCAAAAAAATTCTGTACTTGTGTGTTCTAATAATATCTTGCACAAGTTTGTGAATCAGCAAAATCTGACACGTGGTTAAGAAACTAGAGGCTTTTTTCTGAAAAAATTTGATTTTTTAAAACCGTTATAACGGCCGTTTGGATACTGGTATTTCAAAAAATTTAACAAATTTAGAATTTTTGTAATCTTTTTTATTAACTTGTTTTAAAAATAGACCTCTGCAGTTAGAGGTTCCTGAGTGAGCGGCTCCAACAAAAAAGTCTGCAAAAAAAAAATTTTTTTTGAAACAACCGGCACTCTCACGGTCGCATTTATAAGGCCAGATCAAAAAACCTTTTCTAAAAATGTGCGTTTTATTAATATCTTGGACAAGTTCGTAAATCAGCACAATCCAACACATGGTTAAGAAACTAGAAGCTTTATACTAGAAAAAAACTCTGTTTTTTAGATCCGTTATAACGGGCGTTTGGATTCTAATATTTTTAAAAACTTCATAAATTTAGAATTTTTGAAACCTTTTTAATCAGTTTCTTTCAAAAAAAAGACCTCTGCAGTTGGAGGTTTCTGAGTGAGTGGCTCCAACAAAAAAGCTTGTAAAACACAAAATGCGTTTGAATCAACCGGCGCTCTCACGGTTGCATTTGTGGTGCCAGATCAAAAAACCTTTCTTAAAAATGTGTGTTTTATTAATATCTTGGACAAGTTCGTAAATCAGAAAAATCTGACACATGGTTAAGGAACTATAGGCTTTATACTAGAAAAAAGGTGTTTTTTTTGATCCGTTATAACGTTTGGATACTAATATTTTTAAAATCTTCATAAATTTAGAATCTGTGTAAACATTTTAATCCGTTTCTTATAAATATAAACCTCTGCAGATATAGGTTTTTGACTTGTTGGCTTCAACAAAAAAGTTTGCAATAATCCCCAACTACAATTTCCAAAAACCTTATAACAGTCAATGTCAACCTTATAACAGCCAAAAAAATAAAAGATTTGAATAGAAGAAATTAATTTTTTTTTCTTAGAAATAAACTATTTTGATATTTTGCAGTAATTGCACGACAAATGATATAGAGTAGGTTTGTGTTACAAATTGTCACATACATGTTCTGTGGTAGATTTGATATTTGTTTGTTGCAAAATTGGATAGATATAATTTTGCTTGTAGGTAGCTAATTTTCTTTTTGAAATTTGTTCGATATCTGTTTGAAATTAGTTTGTTTTGTTTAAACTAATCTGATACATCAGATTCTACTGGCACACAAAACTGTCTGATCTCGAAATCTACCTATTTCTAGCGGATATACCGCTTGGACTTTTTGCTCTTAAAATCACTTTTTTTGTCAAAAAGAAAACGACATTAGTTTGATTTATTTATTTAAAAATGGTTATGTTTAATTTATGATGAATTATCGTTATTATTGTTATTTGTCTTAAGGTCATAGTTTCAATAACAAGGTTATCACGATGTGATATTTTCAATATCTTAAAAATAAATTTATCGTAGCCATATTGTTTCAATTCAATCAAACTAATTTGAAATAATTTTATATTTTATTGAGTTTTCGTGATGATTTCTATTAACACTTGATCAAAATAAAAGCAAATTCTGTGATTGAAGTAAGTTTATATAGAACTAATGTCATCGTTTAGTAAAATATTAAAAAAAGAATATGTTATTTTTTATGCGTAATGTAGATTATTCGGTACGAGTATACCCTAACAAAAAAAATATTGCGTTAATAACATATTGTATAATATATGTATGTTAAAAAGGTATAAAAATTATGCAATATAAATTTTTGTCGACTACTTTTACAAATACATTATTTCCTTACCATAATTTTCGTACATTGATACATAGTGTCAGAATATGAAAACTATAGTAATAGTTTCCCAATACCATACATATTGGCTACCATTGCCAGAATCTTTTCTTTTACACTGTAGGTACACTGGCAAAAAATGTTGTATTTCCAATTCCAAACTTGTCGTGAACGCGAATCGCACTCCGAAATTGATTCAACAGATGAACAGGTACAGAATGGTGTAATTGAGGCAAACAAACGTTAAGCTTATGTGAAAATTAAATAAAGTTCAACAAATTTCAAATACTTCTGTCTTAAAATTAATGATATTATAATTCACGATATTATATATAAGGCTTAAGTCAATTTGTTCAACTTCTGTTATTATGAGTGTTTTTGTCTATATCGGAGAGATCAGAGCGATAGAATAAAATCTGTATCAGATAATAAATCGAATAATTTTTTTCTCCGATAATTTACTGTGAGATATAAAATATGTTAAATTTGAGTTTTTTGGCGAAAAAAAAATTAAATTAAATTTTATTATAGTTATTATTTTATTTATCAAGAACGAAAAGTGAAACTTTAAAGTGCGAGCTAGCTGTTTACGGCCGAGGCGTCTATCCGAGACCGAAATTACTAGTGAGTACCTTTAAAAACACTCGTTTGAGATAAATACAAAATTTTATTACATACTAGAAATTTATTAAAATAAAAAGAAATGAGTTTTTACCTTTGCTCAAAAAGTTGAACTTTAACGTCCTAGGACTTTATAAAATTTTATAAAGTCCTAGGACGTTAAAGTTCAACGTTTATGCTACAAAAAGTTGAACTTTAACGTCCTAGGACTTTATAAAATTTTATAAAGTCCTAGGACATTAAAGTTCAACTTTTTGTACTATAAATAATCCGAAAAATATCGTTTTAGATATCAGTATGAAATAAGAGTAGTTTAATCAATGAGTGAATAATGAAGTAGTTTATTCTCAAGCAAAAGTTTAAAATTTGAGCGAGGCACGAGCGAGATTAAATTTACATTTACACTGGAAAATTAGGGTGCCTCTATTACGAAACGATAACTGCAATTGTCATGCAATAGTAGCATGGATTAGCAAGATAGCTATGAATAGCAAAAAGATTTATCCAGTAAAAATAGAAATAAAACAAAAATCATGCAGTTTTATCATGTAGATAATAATCTAGTTAAATGTAAAAGATAGATCGTTTCCAAAATACGAAGTAAATATTTTTCAAAACCAAAACCCAAATAAACTGATTAGTTTGACACAAAGTTGTAGGTTATTTAATTTAACATACTAAAAACTAATTCATTCATTTCATATTATATTATTACAGATCATGCTTCTAATGGATATCACTCAACTATTGCAGTTTTCACTAAAATCCTAAATCACAGTTCAAAATGATTTGTACAAGACTTCATCTGACAGAAAGACGCTTAAAACCATTACCAAGTATACAAGATGGTCCAATAATTCGTCCATGCTCAAATCGTTTTCTGGTATCAAAAAACGATAGTCCAAGATCAACAAGGTAAATATTTCAAAATTAAATTGAATGTCAATAAATATTTACGTTTCACGTCAACCGATATACCTGGATGACCAAAATTTGACACAACCTAGAATATTATTCATTCAAAGTATTCATTCAAAGTTTTCATTTTTAAGTCATCTGGTACTTTGACAAATTCAAAATGGCGGATCCAAAATGGTGGCGGAAACGACCAAAACTAATAATTGAAGTCTAAATTTTTTAAAAACATTTCTATAGATTTAAAAAAGATCGCCAAATACAAATCGTTTGTATTATGTAGATAAACAACGAAATTCTAAGATCATAAGGAAAAACATAAAATATAAAAATATAAGAAAAATATAAAAATAAACGAGAATATCAACCCGCCAACCAGCGCTGTCGTTTTGAAAAACAATTAATTAGTAATATTCGACTGCGACAGCAGAGTGTTTTAAGTAAAAACGGAGTAATAAAAAAATCATGCAAAATAGTATATTTTGCTACAAGAAATGAAAACACCGTTTTGTGTTTAATTTTAAACTTATTCATTTTGGAATTGGAATATTATTTTGGGATTGCACTTTGGGATTGCACTTTATATGTTATAGTCCAGTAAATAAAGGTTAAAAGGTCGCAAAAATCTTGTCGCGGACGGGACCTGGCGGAAATTGTTGGTCTTACCGAGTACTTTGACGTGAGAAAAATTACCTTGGGGTTCCGACCCTGTGAGCCTGGAAAATGGCCCTCAAAATGTCAGAAGAAGTTTCCGAGCCATATCTCCGGAAATATGGCAGTTAGGGTATTTCTGTTTAGCCAGAAATGAAGGTGAGCTAATTATCTACAGAAATGGTCCCATTCATTTTTTTCGCAACATTGATACAACACCAATACAAGTAATTTCCAAATAGCACCAAAAGTCCACTTTTTGTCCAGATTTTTTTTTTTATAAATATTGATTTGCAACAAAACAGAAAATTTTCAGCAATCAAATGGTCTACAAAATGTTTTTTTATTCGCCTACATATTAAAGTGTTACTTTATTACTGTGATTTGCGGCCTTAAAGTATCACTTTTCAACTATTTATTTTGTTGTCATAGCTACGTCCAAAAAAGTAAAAAGCATTTTTATTTGTTTAAATTCTATGATAAATAGAAATTTTTATCAAAGCAACCCTTAAATTCCAAATTTCATTATCCAATTAAAATGGTTAAACAGGAATGCCTAAACAGGAATGCCCTAACTGCCATATTTCCGGAGATATGGCCCGGAAACTACTTCTGTCACTTTGAGGGCCATTTGCCAGGCTCACAGGGTCGGAACCCCAAGGTAATTTTTCTCACGTCAAAGTACTCGGTAAGACCAACAATTTCCGCCAGGTCCCGTCCGTGACAGGATTTTTGCGAGCTTTTGATGTTTTTCGACCTTTATTTACTGGACTATTAAACGTATAACCTAAAATGATAAAATTATATTATTTAAATTTATATATAACAGCGGAGTATAAACTTATTAGTGGAGTAAAATATTATCAAACTAAAAAAAGTAGCAAAAAACTCCGATAGGAGCAACTTCGACAGCGTTGCCGCCAACCCCTATTATTTATTTTTATATTTTTATAATAAATTATCAAAAAAATGTAACTGTCTTTATTTATACAAAATAAAATATACTCATTTTCACCATTAATATAAAACAAAATTTTAAAACTCCGTCAAATAGTTCTTGAGATACATCAAATTGAACATTTATATGAAATCCGTGATTTTCAAAAACTACCCCTATCTCTAAAGGGTTAAACACTCGTGACAAAAAAAAATATTTTCTTCTACGAAGCGTTTTTTTACTACCTCTTGCACTGTAAAAAATTTGACGCAAATCAAAAAATGTGTGGCAAATCGATGTTGACGATGTATCGACGACTGCCTGATTTTGACCATATTTGAAAAGCATATATAATATATATTTTGAATATTTCAAAGTTCAAATTTTAAGTTATGAGAATTACAATGCTTCTTGAGGACATTATGTAACCCTAGGTTAAGATGAATTATGTAACCCTAGGTTAAGACACTGCTGAACATGATATTTAAGATTATTTAGATAAAAATTATAGAAAATTTGCAAGAAAATATCTCAGCTTATGGAGAAAAAATGGTATTTAAGGTTAGGCTATCGGCATTTTGAGTTCTATAGCTAGTATTTTAGCACCTGTTTATGGAATTTATAATATACGTCCCTAAAAAAATAATAAAGACAGTTTACTAATGATCTAAGTAAATTATTAGATGTTTTTGCTTGTTGTTGTTGCTTTCATCCTCCGGCTCCATGTCCAGATTCAGGAACTCTGCTACCGCCCTTGGGTGGTACCACAAATCTTCCTTCGTCAAGTTGGTTGGTTTTTCTGGACAATTGAGTAGGTGGTCTGCACCAAGTGACGTGCCCTCACATGGGGGTACTTGTCAATGATTTTCAGGTAAATTTTATTAATGTAGTTATTTATGTGCGTCCGGATCTTAGCTGCACCAGAATGGAAGTGGTTGACCTATGCCGCAGTGACCTGTGGTGGCTTGCTATTGAGAACTCGATTTTGGGTGTGGTTCCTTATTGTGTCTTCAACAACTTTGGTGTGAATTATTTTTAAGCCTGTTTTATACGTAAGTTCGTCAATGTTGCCGGTGACTTGGTTGTTTCTCACATAATTTAAGAAGCACCTCACTGTCCGCTTTATGTCTCTAGGTGTTGTAGTCATGGATAAGGTGTCATTGCAGGGAAGTTGCATGGTATAAATATTTTAAGTTGTGACAGTTAAATTAAAATATTAAAATATTGTTTTAAATTTTTATTTAGTTTTTTCTACTTCAAAATTTTATATTATTTATTCAAAACAATTACAAACATAATAATCAAAAGTTGAGATAAACAATAATGTTTGCCAACATAAACAATATGTTTAAATCAACTTAAATTGCGGATTATTTCTTGCGAATCAATAAACGACGTGACATTTGAATGAATTGTTCTTTTACAATTTAATCGAATCAATTAGGACAATTTTTTATCGTCTGTTACAACGCGAAATATGATAAATCACCACAAAATGACAATCCAGGCAGCCAGCCATTCCCCTAAAATAATCTACAATTTGTTATTTAGTTAAAATAATTTTACACTAGAGAAAAATAAGGTCACTTTGACTGTATGAAAATGGACTATTCTTATTTTATCGTAGAAATAGTTATTTAATGTGGAGTTCTTTCAGGTTTTTGATGTACATCAATTTTTAACATGTCTGAAAGAACGGACAAACCACATGATTTTCATTATTGTTGTATTGGTAACAAAACAAAATATTTTCGATTTAAATTTGCATTAAAATAATTGTGTAAACATAAAATATTTATTCACTTTACGCCAGTGCCGTTACTACGGTACGGCCCACCCGGCCCTGGGCCGGGGGCCCTTCAATAAAACACTCATAAAAATATGAAAATGAACACATCAAATAATAAATTTAAAAAACAACAATGCAATTTTTTTACTGGGCCCATGCCAATTTCAAAAATTCTTTTTTTGTAACTAAGTTGCAAAATCTAGGCTTTTTCGTGCGTCATTTTAGTAATTAAATGAGCTTTATTTAAGCATAAATCTAGTACATTGGTCAGATTCATTAGAGTACTAATTGTAGTTGTTTAATATTTTATTAAAGCATTAATAATAATGGTTTAATGATTCATTAAAGTATAAGTACTTTAATGAATCATTAAACCATTATTATTAATGCTTTAATAAACTATTAAACAACTACAATTAGTACTTTAATGAATCTGACCAAAATTACTAGAGTAATGCTTAAATAAAGCTATCAAATTCGTGAATGATTTCATATCCACGCTGGCGATCAAATAAACCATAGTTCTTAGTTTAGAGTACTCGCACCACGATGTTGAAGGTTTCATGGATCCTAGTTTGCTTACAAAATAGGCCAGCATGACCATGTCATTGATTGTTGTAGTTTTTGATTCTTTGAACCACTCATCAAAATTTTTGTATGAAGTTTCGTACGCCAATTTTGCCAATTTTTCCGGTACGATTGTAGAAATAGCTTCATTTGCTGCTTTTTCTATATCTGATGATACAAAATCATCATCACTTGAACTCATCTTGATATTTTTCACATTTGGCAGTATGAAAACTAAAAGAAAACTAAGGCTACATACTCCTTATAAGATCAAATTGGTTTGCTCAAAACGTACTAGATACAAATGCAATTTGTTTAGTTGTATTTTTTATAAAAGTTTAATTTTGCAAGTTCGTTACAAAAAATCTTGTATGAAACACGTTGCTAAATTAGTTGTTTTAAGCACTCGATGTATTGTCAACCTCGGCTTCGCCTCGGTTGCCAATTTCACATCTCGTGCTTAAAACAACCTAATTTAGCAACTTGTTTCATAAATAGCTATTAAATAATCACAAAAAGACATTATAGACTAAGAGCCCGCGACGGCCAGACCTTCGTTATTTTATAAAAGCTACTCCTACTCAGGTAGGAACGATAAGCGACATATGAAGTTTGGATCATAGTGGCTTTGGCAGGGAGCAGGTTCCAAAGGGGCCTCCAAAATTTCGTGAAAGTATAAAAGCTAATTTTTTTATATATTCTTCGGGATAGTATTAGAAGTCACGTCACCCATTGCCAGACACTTACTATCGTGGAAACCCAGTGCCAGACACCCTTAAACTTTAAAGTTTAAGGGTGTCTGGCAGGGAGTTTCCACGATAGTAAATGTCTTTAATAGCTATTTATAAAACAAGTTGCTTAAAACAACTAGTTTAGCAACGTGTTTCATACAAGATTTTTTGTAACGAAGTTGCAAAATTAAACTTTTATAAAAAATACAACTAAACAAATTGCATTTGCATATGTCGCTTATCGTTCCTACCTGAGTAGGGGGTACGCGCAGTGAAACTTTCAGCTTTTATAAAATAACGAAAGTCTGGCCGCCGCGGGCTCTTGTTCTATTATAATTTATATCAGAAAATCTTTGAATATTGAATATATTAGAAAATATTTCCCGTTATATCCCATATTGAGGATAACACTTATTATTCAAAAGAATTTAATTAATATGGTTCCTTATGAGCATTCTAAATTTTTTTGTTCAGGAGAACAGTCTTTTTAGGCGATGAAATACATAAAAAATGATTTGCGAAACAGCATGCCGAAGGAGCGACTGAATTCCCTTGCGTTGATGTGCATAGAAAGTGATTTATTAAAATCTATAGAACTTGAAGATGTTGTAGATAAATTTGTTGACAAAAAAGTGAGAAGAAAAAATATTTAAATAAAATAAACATTATAATAAGCCTCAAAAACCCGTAAGTAATTATTCTTTTTAATTTAATTAAGACTGGGTGCCAATTAGCTGCTAAATTGTACTAAACTGCTAAATCTAAATTTAGTTTTACAAAATTATCCAATTTTAATTCAAATTAATATAATCAAGTTGTCAGATATTGTTTAACGTATGAATTTCTTCCAAATTATTTAGAAACAAAATATAATTTAGTCAAATAAAATAGTTGACTAAATTGATTTAGCACGTTTAGTACAATTAAGCATCAATTGGATTGGAACGCAGTCTTATTGTTAATTTTCGAAAAGGCCCCATAGAAATAGTGGGCCAGGGGCCCCCAAATACATTGGGACGGCACTGCTTTACGCAGAATTTATGTTTAATTTTATAAAATTCACCTAATAATCACAAAAAACTATCCACAAATAGTAAATTCAAAAAATGGCGTCACGTTTGGTATTGTTTTTATTCGTGTGTGTTTGTATTAGTTTTTGCTGGAAGACGAATTTATCAAAAAATCTCAATTTCATAAAATTGATGTACATCAGAAAAAACATCAAAAATTTGGTCTGAAAGAACACGACCAATTGATTTACATCAATTTTTTTTTATGTACATCACTTTTTTTGGTCTGAAAGAACTCCACATAAGTATTAAGGGCAGTAAGAGTGCATTACCGATTGAGAATATATATGTTTGGAGATCGAGACGAAGTCGACATCTCTAAAATAGCTGAAATTGGTAATACTCTTAATGCCCAAAATGCTATTACATTTTTTGCACGATCGATAAAAATTCAATTAAAATTATTTGAATTATTTCAATTATTTCAAAATAGTAAGCTCTGCTTTTCGTCATAATTCTATAGTAGTCCCTGGGCCGGCGCTGATTTCATGTGATGATTACCACATATTTCATACTTCGTAAGGCGATCCCGAAAACATTCGTTCTGCGATTTTTCTCAAATCGGCCGCTTTTGCATTCGGCAAGCTCCGAAAACTGCCGCTTTCCCGCGTTCTTGTAGATTTGCTATCACATTTTTTTTTTAACTGTACTTTTTTTTAACTTAGAATAAGAGGGTAAGCTTGTCCGACCAAAATGTGTCTGCTATTGTTGAGTCCGACAAATGACATTTTGGCATGTTTGGGTTGTCGGACTAGACAATAGCAGACAAATTTTTGTAAGACAAGGTTACCCTCGTGTTCTAAATCAAATTCCCAACCCCCATAGTTAAGAAAAACAAAAACTTACAAGATCCCGGTCAATCGGCATTTTTCGGAGCTTGCCGAACGCAAAAGCGGCCGATTTGAGAAAAATCGCAGAACAAATGTTTTCAGGCTCGTCAAGGACAGGCGCCTCACGAAGTATAAAATATGTGGTAATCATCACATGAAATCGGCGTCGGCCCAGGGACTACAGGTTTTTTGTGGCAAAACTTATTTTCTTGGAATATTTTTTCAAAATTAATTGCTTTTGAATCTTGTAATTGCAATATTTTTAGAAGAATATTATTTAAAGTTGAAACTAGTAAATTGACCTACATAATTATTTTTTAAAAAATCACTTTTAGTCATACCTGCCCTTACCGGTAAGTATTACTTACCGCCTGTATGATCGGTAAATAATTACTTACTGACCTGTGATCTTTAACAAAACTTACCATGTTTATTTACGAATCAGTGAACATGCAAAATCGCATCATCGTGCAAAAAATATAGTTTTACTTTGATAGCATATGGGAAGTCTATTTTCATCACGCTTAAAATCCCCTGTTAAATGGGTTTTTTCCACTAGTGTAAAAAGAATAACAAATTGTTGTTGCTATGGTATTTGCATTAAATTTTATAAAGTTTTTAAATCAAAGTAACCATGTAAAAATAGAATATGAATTTTAAATGTTATTCTGTAAATCTCTAATTTATTAATTTCTAATCATCACTTTTTAATCACTATCATAGAAAATGATAGTGATTCATTTCTTTCATTTCTAATCACTATCATAGAAAAAATTGTATTTCCTACGCGAGATAAAAACATTTTACGCTTGTGAAATTGCCCCGACGCGTCTCGTGGACAAATTTTCACTCACAGAAAAGCAGCATTTTCATCTCTTGTAGGAAAATGTACCATTCTCGCTTGTTTAAAACTACAAATTTATGAACTTGAAAGTTGAGGGAAAATTTATAATTATTATCTGTTACTGAACAATGTTGTCCTTGAATCCTGAGAACTAAAGGACAAGTCTTAAAAAAATGCGCCAAATGTGCTACAAGAATAAAGAAGTGCGGCTTTTACAGACGCGTCTAAATTATCTGAACTTCACCGAGAACTCAAAAAATCATTGTGGAATGACCTAGATAGTAAATTATGAAGAGTTAATAAACTAGAAGTCTTCATTCAACTAGAGAACACGACCTTGTAATCCATTAGGAGATAGTCAGAAGGGCACATTCGACCCTTCCGGTTAAGCAAAGAAAATAATAGTTCAAATAAATTATAAAAATTCTGTGATACGTTTGAGAAGAAATATACGGACCTGCTTTGTGAGTATACACTAAAAAACAACAACCCAAAGCTGTGAGAATTGATTTAATGTGTGATAGCAAATTTACACAAAATAGTTTTTTATGCTTTTAAGTCACATCAACCCCGGCCGGGGCAACATTCCAAACCCGAAAGCAAAGAAAAAAAGATTATTACCAAATTTGTCAACAAGATTGTCAAAATAACTTTTAAAAAATTTCGGCACACAAAAAATTGAAAATTTGTTCGTGAGGTTCCATTGGTCTAAAATTTAAATGTTCACTTTTGCATAGGTCGCAATTTTAATGCTATCAGTTGTTAAGGATTAAGATGATATTAACTTAAAGCCTAACTTATTAATATTGGATTTGTTGTTGTTCGTAACAATTGTGTCTTGCTGTGACTTATATCGTAGATCCTACTAAAAAACATGTTTTATGGAAAAAGCTACTACTACCATAATAGTAGTTTATGTAATAAGTACGCAAAATATAGTTTTAGCGGACGAATCCTAATGTTTCCGTAATATGAAGATGAGTCTGCTAAAGCCATTTGCGTACGTGTTGCATACAACGTTTTTCTGTATTAGCTCCGCAAAAAGGATTTTCTTGAATTAAAATATTCATTTTAAATTGACATCAATACGGTAGTTTATTAGAAGGCTGTGCGAAAATGTTCATAGCAACCGATTTATTTATTAACGACGCGTTTGTTAATACTCAAAAATGTTAGTGCATTTGTTTTCAATTATTATAACTACAATTTTGAAGTGTTGTGAAAGATGAGTGCTATATTCGATGTAAATGTAAGCATAACAGAATCAATTGCCGAAAGGGCAAAGAATATTGTATTAGATTTGTTACCGAAAAAATTTCGTAGCCAATACGAGAAGGAATATGAAATATTTCAAAGCTGGAATAAAGATAACGGCATTGCCGCTATAAATGAAGATGCAATGCTAACTTATCTTCATGAAAAGTCAAGAACTTTACAACCATCGTCTTTATGGTCAAAATTTTCCATGCTCAAAGCTACTCTTTCGGTGAAAGAAAATTTAAACATTGAAAATTATTCAAAAGTGACAGCGTTTTTAAAAAGACAATCTGTAGGATATGAAGCTAAAAAATCTAAGGTCCGTTCAAGAGAGGATATTAACAACTTTTTGAAGGAGGCTCCAGACGACACATATTTAGTGGCTCTTCTTTTTGGCATTTGCGGTGCCTGCAGAAGAGAAGAACTGCATTTTCTGAAACTACCAGATATTGTGGATACCGGTAATTCGTTGATTATCACTCTGACCGATACAAAAACAAATCGCAAGCGAGTTTCTTCTGTAGTTGCGGAAGGGTGAAGCTGTGAAACCATTAGAATTGTTTCATAAATATGCACGTCTTCGGCCACAAAATGTGCAGCACAATTACTTTTTTTATATCATACCGTAATCAAAAGTGCACAACTCAACGTGTGGGAATTCATACATTTGGAAGAATGCCTAGAATGGTAGCCGAGTCCTTAAAGTTGTCCAATTCTGAACTTTACACGGGGAATTGTTTTGTAGACGTACATCTGCAACGCTTGTTGCTGATGCAGGCGCAGAATTAATAACCTTAAAATGACAAGGGGGATGGAAGTCTACAGCTGTAGTATAAGGCTATATTGAAGAATCGAAAAAAAAAAACGAAAGGTATTTTAATAATTACGTTTTATTCACATTTATAATGTTTAATATTTTAACGATAGGTGTCGAAATTAATTTTGGGCCAGAAACAAGGCGAATCGTCATCGGAGTCGACCACTAACATGCTTGTTACTGAAGAAGTCGTTATTAGTACTCAAGAAGCTGAAGCTACAACATCCTCTTTGGAAACTGCTTCAATTTCATACAAATTTCAAATATGCCACTAACTGTCATTTTCATTTTCACATTTCTAAATACTGTTTTTTTTAATTTATTGCTTAATTTGTATACTTGCGTACCTAAAATGATTATAATATAAAATGAATTAATAAATGAATAAAGTTTTAAAATTCATTCAATTGTCAGATTTCCGAATAAACAAATTTTGAATCCGCTAAAGTGTTGTCATTACGACTTTAAGTACTACCTAGGCCGCTAAAATAGAAGTTTGCGGACTCTAAACAACTTCAAAAGTAATCATTTTGCGGAGCTAATACTAAAAATATTTTGTTAAATTTACCTGATCATGACTCAAAACGTCGGAAAATGTCAAACAAGATGTAGTTTACTATATAAATAAATTTTTGTATTTTATTATTATTTTAATTGTTTTTCAATTTACTAATTACAAACATGTATTTTTGATTATAAAGATCTGCGACGCCCTCTATTGCCGTCAACGATGGTGAGGAACAACAACAGAATTTGAATAAACTATGCGATGATGAAGAAGTTAAAGAAACAGAACTACAAAATACAATATCACAATCATGTCATATGAAGACACCATTAATAGTAGTTACACTAAGTATACCACCCGATATTGAAACTTTAGCCCCAAAAGATATAAAACGTGATCCACGAAAACAACCACCGTTTTGTCAACAATATCTCACGATCTCAAAAAATTTATTCGAGCACAAAAAAGATATATTACTACCCGAAATTCACATACAAGGAGTGGAAATTATTGAAAATAAAAATGAAATTTCCGAAGACTTGATGCTGCACGATATTTCGATAAACGAACCAAATCAGTTGTTTGGTGTAAATGGTGAACTCTTGATAAATTTTGATGGTTTTGAAATGGACAGCTATGGACATCTACCAGGTGATTCTCGCACTCCAACACCAACAGATGCAAATAATGATGAATGTCGTCCAGTTTCAAAAAAACGTTCGCCTAGTCCAAGTACAAGGCAAATTATTCGTGTCGATGTTAGTGTCAATCGTGATAGTTTAAATAAAAACAATTTCTAATTAAATCAATTTAAAATTCTTTAGAAATATAAATAATATTTTACAAATATAGGAAAAAATGTAAGTTTGAGTTTTTGGTTTCGTTTAAAACATAAATTAAGTTAATGAATAAATTTATTTAAAAGTTAAAATAAGTTTAGAGTTTTTTTCACCGCTTTTTCAGTTATATTAGACCAGTTAACGTATTAAAAAAATTTCCTCTATCTATGACACATATTTTTTTTAATAAAAGTGTTGTGTAATAGACACAAACATTGTAACATTAGAATTTAACATTAAAAAAAAGTCCAAGCGGCACGTATATCCGCTAGAAATAGGTAGATTTCGAGATCAGACAGTGTTGTGTGCCAGTAGAATCTGATGTATCAGATTAGTTTAAACAAAACAAACTAATTTCCAACAGATATCGAACAAATTTTAAAAAGAAAATTAGCCATCTACAAGCAAAATTATATCTATCCAATTTTGCAACAAACAAATATCAAATCTACCACAGAACATGTATGTGACAATTTGTGACACAAACCTACTCTATATCATTTGTCGCGCAATTACTGCAAAATATCAAAATAGTTTATTTCTAAGAAAAAAAAATTAATTTCTTCTATTCAAATCTTTTATTTTTTTGACTGTTATAAGGTTGACATTGACTGTTATAAGGTTTTTGGAAATTGTAGTTGGGGATTGTTGCAAACTTTTTTGTTGAAGCCAACAAGTCAAAAACCTCTAACTGCAGAGGTTTATATTTATAAAAAACGGATTAAAATGTTTACACAGATTCTAAATTTATGAAGATTTTTAAAATATTAGTATCCAAACGCCCGTTATAACGGATTAAAAGAAACACCTTTTTTTCTAGTATAAAGCCTATAGTTCCTTAACCATGTGTCAGATTTTTCTGATTTACGAACTTGTCCAAGATATTAATAAAACACACATTTTTAAGAAAGGTTTTTTGATCTGGCTCCACAAATGCAACCGTGAGAGCGCCGGTTGATTCAAACGCATTTTGTGTTTTACAAGCTTTTTTGTTGGAGCCACTCACTCAGAAACCTCCAACTGCAGAGGTCTTTTTTTTGAAAGAAACTGATTAAAAAGGTTTCAAAAATTCTAAATTTATGAAGTTTTTAAAAATATTAGAATCCAAACGCCCGTTATAACGGATCTAAAAAACAGAGTTTTTTTCTAGTATAAAGCTTCTAGTTTCTTAACCATGTGTTGGATTGTGCTGATTTACGAACTTGTCCAAGATATCAATAAAACGCACATTTTTAGAAAAGGTTTTTTGATCTGGCCTTATAAATGCGATCGTGAGAGTGCCGGTTGTTTCAAAAAAAAATTTTTTTTTGCAGACTTTTTTGTTGGAGCCGCTCACTCAGGAACCTCTAACTGCAGAGGTCTATTTTTAAAACAAATTGATGAAAAGGATTCTAAAGATTCTAAATTTGTTAAATTTTTTTAAATCCAAACGGCCGTTATAACGGTTTTAAAAAATTAATTTTTTTCAGAAAAAAGCCTCTAGTTTCTTAACCACGTGTCGGATTTTGCTGATTCACGAACTTGTCCAAGATATTATTAGAACACACAAGTACAGAAACTTTTTTTGATCTACCTCAACAAATGCGACCGTGAGAGTGCCGGTCGTTTTCGTTATATCTCATATCGTTTATATATATATATATATATATATATATATATATATATATATATATATATATATATATATATATATATATATATATATATATATATATATATATATATATATATATATATATATATATATATATATATTTATATATATATATATATATATATATATATATATATATATATATATATATATATATATATATATCTTTGGTATTTTTTGTATTAAATTTCTAGATATTACGATGTGTGAATTCATAGGATGAGAGAATATTTCGTCAACATTTAAGTCAACATTCTAATCAACATCCCAAGTCACGAGTGTAAAGTCATTATTGATTGTTGCCAATCAATGCGAAACTTAATATCTGACGTAAAGTCAATATGTTGTTATATTTTGGTTAGGAAATATAAACAACATTAGGGGAATTTTTAATTTCGGATTGGTTTTTGTGAACAATTAAGCTTAAGTACATATTGGAAATCACTTGAATTTTGCAATTCGAAATAACTTTTCATTTTCTCTAAAATTCCTTTAGAAAAAATTTTGTTGTGTTTCGTGTCAGAATTCGAACTACATTCATCAGAGACACATTGTTCAAATTCTGTGTGTCTTACACAACTTAGCCAAAGCGGCGATTACGAAACATATTTTAATTTTGATGTTCAGATAATTTCTAAATTGAAACTTCATCATTTTTCATATTTACTTAAGTTGAATTTTTCATCTATGATTACATATTGAAAATTGTATTTCTTTGGTATTTTTTGTATTAAATTTCTAGATATTACGATGTGTGAATTCATAGGATGAGAGAATATTTCGTCAACATTTAAGTCAACATTCTAATCAACATCCTAAGTCACGAGTGTAAAGTCATTATTGATTGTTGCCAATCAATGCGAAACTTAATATCTGACGTAAAGTCAATATGTTGTTATATTTTGGTTAGGAAATATAGACAACATTAGGGGAATTTTTAATTTCGGATTGGTTTTTGTGAACAATTAAGCTTAAGTACATATTGGAAATCACTTGAATTTTGCAATTCGAAATAACTTTTCATTTTCTCTAAAATTCCTTTAGAAAAAATTTTGTTGTGTTTCGTGTCAGAATTCGAACTACATTCATCAGAGACACATTGTTCAAATTCTGTGTGTCTTACACAACTTAGCCAAAGCGGCGATTACGAAACATATTTTAATTTTGATGTTCAGATAATTTCTAAATTAAAACTTCATCACACATCGTAATATCTAGAAATTTAATACAAAAAATACCAAAGAAATACAATTTTCAATATGTAATCATAGATGAAAAATTCAACTTAAGTAAATATGAAAAATGTATGAATGAATGAATGAATGAATGAATGAATGAATGAATGAATGAATGAATGTAGTTCGAATTCTGACACGAAACACAACAAAATTTTTTCTAAAGGAATTTTAGAGAAAATGAAAAGTTATTTCGAATTGCAAAATTCAAGTGATTTCCAATATGTACTTAAGCTTAATTGTTCACAAAAACCAATCCGAAATATATATATATATATATATATATATATATATATATATATATATATATATATATATATATATATATATATATATATATATATATATATATACATATATATATATATATATATATATATATATATATATATATATATATATATATATAACAGGTCGTTCAATAAGTCCGTAGGATAAGTAAGAAAAAAACAACATTTTGACAAAACTCGATTCTTTTATTCAACATAGTTGCCTTCGAGGGCGATACAACGAGTATAGCGATTTTCCAACTTTTCTATACCACTTTTATAGTACGATTTCTCTTTCTCGTCAAAATAGGCCTCAGTTTCAGCGATTACTTCATCATTGGACTTAAATTTCTTTCCAGCAAGCATTCTCTTGAGATCTGAAAACAGGAAAAAGTCGCTGGGGGCTAAATCTGGAGAATATGGTGGGTGGGTAAGCAATTCAAAGCCCAATTCATTCAATTTTGCCATCGTTTTCATCGATCTGTGACACGGTGCATTATCTTGGTGAAACAACACTTTTTTCTTTTGCAAATGTGGCCGTTTCTTTGCGATTTCAGCCTTCAATCGATCCAAAAGTTCACAGTAATACTCGCTGTTGATGGTGGTTCCTTTTTGGAGATAGTCGATGAATATTATTCCGTTCGTATCCCAAAATACAGACGCCATCACCTTACCGGCCGACTGTTGCGTCTTTGCTCGCTTTGGATTCGGTTCGTCGACTGCTGTCCACTCAGCTGACTGTCTTTTGGATTCTGGTGTGTAATTGTGAAGCCATGTCTCATCCATTGTCACATATCTACGATATAATTCCCTTTTATTGCGGTTTAACAGTGCCAAAGACTCCTCCGAAGCATCGGTTCATTGTTGTTTTTGGTCGACTGTGAGCTCACGCGGCACCCAATTTGCACAGAGCTTCCGCATACCCAAATGTTCATGTAAAATGGTAAAAACACTACCATCTGCTACCTTTACAATGTCAGCTATTTCGTGCACCTTCAATTTGCGATCGTTTATAACCAATTTGTGGATTTTTTTTATGTTTTCTGGAATAACAGCCTCATTTGGGCGTCCACTGCGCTCTGCATCTTTTGTGCTCGTACGACCACATTTAAATTCAGCCATCCACTTCTCTACCATTTGTCTCGATGGAGCAGAGTTTGGATAATGTTTATCAAGCCATTGTTTGGTTTCCACTGTATTTTTTTTCATCAAAAAGCAATGCTTTATTAAAATTCGAAATTCACTTTTTTCCATTTTTTTTCAAAAACAAAAGTTGCTTCACACAAAATGCTATAACTCACGAATAAATAGTCAGATTGCTGTCAAATTTATACACGTATCGTTTGAAGGTTAGTACTAAATAAAAATCATATGGAAAAAATTCTAGTAACGCCATCTATGTGTCATCCTACGGACTTATTGAATGACCTAGTATATATATATATATGTATATATATATATATATATATATATATATATATATATATATATATATATATATATATATATACATATATATATATATATATATATATATATATATATATATATATATATATATATATATATATATATATATATATATATATATATATATATATATATATTATATATAGATATATATATATATATATATATTTCATATATGTAAATTTCATATATTGAAAAGAAATTTTTATCGATAGTGGCTGAAAAAAATGAGGACTAAGCCTAATTTGGCTTGATTGCAATATTTGAGGAAATTATGTCATCAAAACAACAGTGAAACTTTTTAATGATATCACAGTATTTGATATGGGATTCTTTTTTTGGGAATGCAATTTAAAACAGCCTTCAATCAACCTATGTTCATATGTTCCACAGGACTGGATTTCAAGAAAAAAATAATTAATGTAAGCTTTTTATTTTTGATTTATATAGTTTTTGTGTCATAGTTCATTTTTTTGTATTAAATTATCACATTTTTTGTAAACTAAACTTTTGGTTGTAACAACAAATTAGTGTAAAATACAATTTTTTCACTGGTAAAGTCCGCGTACGTTGCGTTCACCGTTTATCATTCTTTAAAGATTTAAATTCCCTTGGAAAAATAGATACGTATCTATTTATTTCTATAATAATGACTTTATTGGCACATCTACTCCTCAAGACCTATTCTACTATATGCCACACTTTTGATGGAGCAAATATTTTAAGATTGTACCGCAAAAATATCGCTTACGTATTTATATACAGGGTGATTTTTTTAACCTGAAACTTTCAAATATCTCGAAAAATAAGCACTCTACGGAAAAAATGTCCATAATCAAAATTTAATCATATCACGGGGGAAACCCATTAGTGCAAAAAAATAGTTCCCCACCCCCCCTCTTTGCAGGTGGGTGGGGGGTAACTTTGAATCTAAAATAGGAACCCCAATTTTTTATTGCAGATACGGATTCTACGGCATAAAGTACGTACGATTTGACTAAAAAAATTTGTCCGATTCATGATAGATGGCGCTGTAATCGATGAAATTCAATTTTTTCGATTTCTTTTACTAAGAACATATGCCTACGATTTTGTAATACATTTGAAATAAAAAATATCACGTTTTCATTGTAAAAAGTTTATTAATGTAAATGGCTGGTGAATAAAAAAATTTTAGCTTAAAATAAGTGTTCAAAATGATGGCCTTCAACTTCAATGCACTTATTAATCCGCTCTTCAATGTACACAACTGAGAAGTGTGTCTGCTTGAATTTCGGCACAAGCATTGTTGATTCGCCCAATCATATTCTCACGTCTTGTTGGTTCTTGTTTGTAAACTTTCTCTTTGAGATAGCCTAACAAGAAGATATCTGGCGAAGTAAGATCTGGTGATCTGGCAGGCCAATTTACATCTATCATGAATCGAACAAAATTTTTTAGTCAAATTGTACGTACTTTATGCCGTAGAATCCGTATCTGCAATAAAAAATTGGGGTTCCTATTTTAGGTTCAAAGTTACCCCCGCCCACCTACAAAGAGGGGGGGTGGGGGATTATTTTTTTGCACTAATGTGTTTCCCCCGCGGAATGATTAAATTTTGAATATGGACATTTTTTCCGTAGAGTGCTTATTTTTCGAGATATTTGAAAGTTTCAGGTTAAAAAAATCACCCTGTATATTGCTGTGACCATTGAATAAATATATAAGGAAGTATCGCTACGTGTACGTACACAAATGATCGGTGAAGCATTTTTTTTTAATGTATTCGCAAGTTTGCCACTTACTGTCAGTGTCATTTCATTTGTTTACATCGCATTTCAGAAAAAAACTAAAGAGTTTTTTCCTGTATTTTGTTCTTAAAGTATTGAATTTTAATTCAATTTTATACAAATTAGTATTTAAACTGTTATTTTTCACAACAATTAATTGTGTTTATATAGTTATTTATTCATAAAATGGCGTGCTGCATCAAAACATGTAAAAAATAGTCAAAATTTCAAAGGATTTTGCTGCTAAAATTACATATATCAGGTAAGAATATTTTGATAAAAAATGTTAAAAAAAACAATTTAGTATATATATTTAATATGTATATGTATTTGGGGCATTCCACGTGAAGTGGGACGACCAAAAATTTGTTTTTGCTCAAATTTTTATTGATAGTACTCCATTAGAAAATGATTTTGTAATTTTTTAGATTCTTTGGCCAACCCCTTTCGGTCACAAATTTGAATTTTTTTCGTGAACGACGAACGTCTTTATTTTGTTGGCAGTTTACCGCGTATAAAATTTTTTTGGAAATATATTAGTTCGTTAGAATTTTCCCCGTAGAGTACGATGAAAATATTAAAAAAATTTTTGAGGGTAGTTTTCGCCCTTATTTTGAGGTTTTAAAGTTTAAAATCATTTTTTGGGATTCTATGACACGTTTTTTTTAATTTTTTTTTTTAAATTTAGTTTGAAATATGCACTTTCAAACAACTTTTGTCTCGTGATGGAAGTAGTATCGATGTGAGCGTTAGAGGGCGCTGAAAGTTAAAAACCACCCCAAAAACCAGTTTTCACGCTATATCTTGTGCTGTAAAATGAAAATTAAAATTCAAAGAATGTATTATAAGAGAGTCATAGAAATTAAATCCAAATTCAGGATTAAATTATTAAAATTCAAAATGGCGGCACCAATATGGCGGCTAATATTCTTGAAATTGATGATTTTTGAAAATCAAAAAATGTATTCGTAATCTACGTAAAATTTTAAATCAAAATTGTTATGTATAAAATTTTCCTTCATGGAGCTATTTCCGAGGAAAAAAATCAAAGTTTTAGAACTACACAGTTAAAAAAAAATTGAATATGTAATGCAAATTGCTACACATATAGGTCCTACGGAAGTTTCCATTACAAAACAATACAAAGCTTGCTATATAAAGTTAAACTAATGCTCTTTGCATCAATATTTAACAGAGTACTTGGAGTAAAATAAAAAAGCTTGTTGTTTAAAAATGTCTGTTATTTGCATTAAATAAATTACGCGCAACATTTTTTTAGTATGACATTTTAATGCAAATTACATCATAATTTCGAGTTACTTTGATTATTACGCACCTGCCTAAATTAATCAAATTAAAATAAAAAAAATTACAACGGAAAAAATTAAAACATACAATACCACCTTAATCACTATTATTATAGACTTTCAGCTGAGAAGCGATAACTAAAACATACATGAAACGATTTTAACTATATATTTCTAAAATGGATAATACTCTAGTGAATTTTGAAATTTCTTTAATGTATTAAATTGTAGCAAGGTGCATTAAAACTTCTAGCTGTTCTACAGAAATAAATTATGATGCAAGAGTTGTTTTAAATTTTATAGAAATGCATTGAAATTAGGTTTAATGCAACATTTACTTTACAATTCAATAATAATCTGCAACGCATAGCTCCTATTGCAAGACTTGCTTTAAATATTGCAGTTACTTTTTCAACTGTGTACGGGAAAACCTTGTTTTTTTTATATTCAGCGCCCTTTAGCGCTCACATCGATACTATTTCCATCACGGGATGAAAATTATTTGAAAGTGCATATTTCAAACTAAATTTAAAAAAAAAATTTAAAAAAAAAACGTGTCATACAGTCCGAAAAAATGATTTTAAACTTTAAAACCTCAAAATAAGGGAGAAAACTACCTTCAAAATATACTACCTTTTTTTAATATTTTTATCGTGTTCTACGGAAAAAATTCTAACGAACTAATATATTTCTAAAAAATTTGTATACGCGTTAAACTGCCTACAAAATAAAAACGTTTGTCGTTCACGAGAAAAATTCAAATTTGTGACCGTCACCGGCGGCAAAGGGGTTGGCAAAAAATCTAAAAAAATTACGAAATCGTTTTCTAATGGAGTACTATCAATTCCCAAAATTTGGGCAAAAACAAATTTTTGGTCGTCCCACTTCACGTGGAATGCCCCATTTATTTTATTATTTATTGATTCGATTTTCCATCATAGAGGTTATTTTTCTATATAAAATATATGATATTTATATCCTCTAAAGTCGAAGTCTAAGTACTAAAGTCGAATTTTAACTACTCTTTAGGACCCCGATTCTACTATTTAGCTTGGTCCTAAAGAGTAGTTAAAATTCTATTCGCGAAATGAAACCCATAGCATTATATTGCTAAAAACTGTATTATAAGTGAAAATTTCTAGTTCGACCGTAGAAAAATAACTATTCTACGATCGTGGAGTAAATCTTATACTCGTGTTACATGATTATCAATCTACCATTGTTATACAATATACTATTGTGTTTTGTTGTTTTTTCAATTTCAAATGCACAGTTCAAAAAATAAGGAAGCACATTTTTGTTTTTTCTTTATTTACCGTGTTCCCTTATTTACAACAAATTTAAAATAGTTACTAGGATCAAACCAATTAGAAGATTTATCTGTTTATAAATTTTAGCGACTGAAGCATTAACATTATCTACACAAAAAAATGAAAATTATTAGTTATTTACAAAATGAGCTACAACCGCAGCTCAATTGTTATACCGATTCCACAGATTCCACTAAATAAACGTGAACATGTTGGTCGATGCTGTGGACAATTTGAACATGGATGTCCAAGCTTAAAGCCTCCCTCCAATACATTTATTTTTGGTGAATAAAAGCATATCATGGAATATCCACCAAACATTCTATAAATAAAAAAAAATTGCTAACCATATTTGTGCCTAGAATTGAAATTTAAAAATTATACTTTGCCATTGAACATCCCACAAATTCAGTTGTTGGCCATATTAGCTGCGAATAATTTGTTACACTGAAAACAAACAAAAAACGAAATTCAATTTAAAATTGCTTGTCCAGCATACAACAACGATTTAACAAATTAATTTTTAAATTTAAATTGTCACTTATTTCTTTAAAATAAATAAATACCAAAAATAAAATAATTTGCTATGCATATTGTTGCGATTCTACATAATCGCCACTCAATACAAAATTGTATTAAACCTCAAACTGCCCTATACTTCAATAACAAAACTAAAATCATTTACATAATCTGTGATGCTATTTACAAGAAGAATGAAATACATGCAAAATAATAACGAAGCCGATGATCTCAGAATTTTTCGAGTTTTCGCTGTAAAGAAATTTAGGATTGACCTGAAATGATCTATATACCTATGCATTAAATTAGTATTTAAGGAATTCCTTTTGCTGAAAAACGAACGATTAAGTCGAAATGCGATTGTGTTAAGGCAAAGACAGCTTAATGTTGTAATGCGATAGTGTAGACAGAGTTAATTGTAAATGAAACATTCTATCGTGAACATTAAATTGTCATTGTACATAAAAATAAAGTGAATTTTAGTTGTAAATAAAAAGTTTTCAATGTTATTAAATAGAAATATAATGTGTATTATTTTGGGATACTGTTTTTATACTGAAAATTTCTACGATCAACCGTTGGCGTTTCTGAAGCTGTTGAAGGAATATTCTAGTTCGGGAATATTGTTTGCCTGTTGTTGTGAAACTACAACAGTGCTGAGTACTTAACAAAACTTTGTAGTTTTTTTCTTATCAATGATCCAATTCAAAAGCAGATTTGGACGTAACGTTTATGAAATTAAGAGTTAGGTCGATGAAATGTAGAAAAACGTGACAAGCTCTATAATTTTATGAATTAGTTGCATTTTATTTTATGATAACTAACTATCTACACATAATTTCAAGCTCTTGTAATAAGAAGATAACTTATTTAATAAGTTTTATTTCCAGATATATATACATATATGAGGCGCTTTCCAATCGAGTGAATTACTGAATGATTCACTTAAACTGAATTGGTCTAATATTCAGTAAATCATCAAAATAGAGCCAAAACAAGAAAAAACAGCAATATTTTGACATTTAAAAAATACATAACCAAAATCGAAAATTTAGACACAAATATGTTCCGATTTATTTTTTTATTATTTTTAACGTTTGACCACAAACCGTAAATAAAAAAATATGAATATGTTGAACTGATGAACCTATTTTTTCCTTTATTCAATTCAATTCAGTTCTGTAGTAGCTCAGTTTACGTTCAGTGGAAACTGAATATTACCATTGGAACATACAAATTCCGGAATACAATTCAGTTTAAGTGAATCATTCAGTCATTCACTCGATTGGAAAGCGCCTATGGAGTAACCGTTAAATTATAAAAACTTTTTTTTCACAAAACTTATTAAATAAAGTGTAAAGTAACAAAAGATTGACATAAAGGTATTTGCAAACTTACGCTAAGTGCCAATGGCAAACTGTGTTAATTATATCCTTCATTATAGTTCTTTTTCTTTAATAAAATGTGTTGTGTAGTAGGAAGTACAATATGTGTCACAACAAGGTATAAAAACCTTTTAAGACCAAGGTCCCACAACAACATACGTTCTAGCTTCTAAGATGTTGATGGTCGCTAATTTGTTTTTATTTTGTTTTTTTTTATACTTTTTTATAAAAGGAATAACTAAACAATAAATCCTATCACCTTTAAAATATGACATAGTCCAATATTTCATGAAAAAATAAAAATAAAATTAAAGGTGAACTGCAAATTTGTTTTAACAATTTGCAGGAACAAAAATAAAATATGGTTGCCAATAATCCAGCTAGTGGCATATTCCTTGATCATGCGACGCACTTCCTTCTTTCATGATTAAAGCCCAGACAAAGAGTTATAACTTATATGACAGCTCGATTGTTAGAGTAAGCAATAACGTGGCATCATCAAGGAATACTCCATAGCTAAGATTAAGGGTGCTCCCGTTGACTGAATAGAGTTCATCCGCCAGCACCCCTAAGATATCACCTTGGCTAGTGATATCTCACTGCTATTGCCAGTGGTATGTGATATCTCATGTTAGTTCGTATGTCAATAGCAGGAACTGGTGTACATAGGGTTGTCACACCCGTAGAACAAGAATAAAACTAAATTTAAAAATTAAAAAAATTGATCCCTCCATGCCGGAAAACGTTTTTAACAGTTATATTCTGTTCCCTAGCAAGTATAAAGAAATTTGACATTTTTTCTCTGTTCTTTCTTAGCCATGCTACTTAGACTGGGTTCCAATTAGCTGCTAAATTGTACTAAACTGCTAAATCTAAATTTAGTTTTACAAAACAACCGAATTTTAATTCAAATTAATATAATCAAGTTGTTAGATATTGTTTAACGAATGAATTTCTTCCAAATTATTTAGAAACAAAATATTGATTTAGTCAAATAAAATAGTTGACTAAATTGATTTAGCACGCTTAGTACAATTTAGTATCAATTGGAACGCAGTCTAAGCCTATATTAATAAAATTTTATGAATAATATTCAAAATAAGCTCCAAAGTAGTTTTTTGAACAATTATTTCACATAGAAGCAGTTGAAAATAGCTTAAGCGTAGAATATACCCTCTTCGGCATAATAAATACCTAAATATTTCTCCGTGTAGTTTCGTGAGTCAATTTGGAATGTTAGCCACACCAAACCGAACTTTTTTTGCACGATGCACTGCTATTTACCAACCCATCTATTCAAATATATTTGAAAATTTGAAAACATCTTTTTAAATATTTTATCGATCTTAAAAATTTACTTAAAAGTGGAAAAGTATTGATAGTTGTGAAAATTTGTTCTCCACACATTTTACACCAACATCAGTGACACCGACATCAGGATAAACAAGATCGTCATTCCTAGACTTAACTGCGCATTAGCGTGGTAAACAATCTTCTTTTTAAAAACTATGATTTTTGTCAAATTTTAAATTTCTTCCTCCATTTTCACAAGAAACTTACTAATCTCCTGGAAAATCGTACAAATACTTTTCAGGAAAGTCTTTTCCTTGGAGAAACCATGTTCGAATGGCGTTGGTTCCAGGTCGCCGACCCACAGTACTTGAAAACATCCAATTTTCTCCCACTGTAATATTTTCAGTATCTATAATTTGAAACACAAATGTTAAAACGTATTATAAGCTTAGAATTGAGTTTGTACATACAAATGTAGTCACATTCATCACGAGTGCGTTCACATTGAATTATCGATCGTCTGGCCATTTCTGCTAAATCATCATCCCAATGTAAATAATTCATATTTGATATAGGCGTTTCTTTCGTTCTGGCAACACGATTTCTTAAGCCATTATGACCTAGCATAATATTTCGTTTGTGTGTGCTTGTCATTTCCAAATATTCAAAATGATTGCATTTCTTGCCAATTACCTAAATTTTTTAAACAAAAATTATACAAATACACAGATTATATATATTTTCAATAAATTTACTGTTGTCAAATAACACATTGTATGCAAACGATTGCCACATTTCTGTAAATCGCAGAAATTTAAATCACTTTCATCAAATAACCTGAATTTATAATTTTCAACATATTGGAGCAGAACAAAACAAACGACAAAAACGCCATTACGTAGTCCAAACATTATTTTTTAGAAATACTGTTTTATGAAGTAAATTGCTAAGAAAGCATTTTTGAAAATTAATTCGAAGACTGCTAGTATTACTTTAATTTGTTATTTTAACGCAATCTATTTGATAAACGAAATTTCTGGATAGAATTGTTTACGTAATTTGTATTTGGTCCACTTCCATCAGAAAACAAAAAACTACAGTAATCAAATAAAAATCTACATTTGACTTCGGAAAAAAGTGCTCCAAGGCTCTGTTTAGTAGTTCACACTTATGACAAAGGAATGAAAAAGTAATGAAAAAATCAAGAAAACGTAAGGCATATGTAATGAAAAGGTAACGAAAAAATAGTGGAAATCTAACGAAAAGGTAATGAAAAAGTAATGGAATAGTAATGAAAAGAAATAAAAAAGTAATGAAAAATTAATGAAAAGGTAACGAAAAAGTAGCGAAAAAGTAATGAAAAAGTAATGAGAAAGCAATGAAACAGTAATAAAAAAGTAAAGAAATAGTAATGAAAAAGTAATGGAAAAGTAATGGAAAGGTAATGAAGAAGTAATGAAAAAGTAATGAAAATGTACTGAAAAAGTAACGAAAAAAGAGCGAAAAACTAACGAAAAAGTAATGAAAAAGTAATAGAAGAGTAATAAAAAGGCAATGAAAAATTAATGGAATACTCATGAAAAAGTAATGAAAAAGTAATGAAAAAGAAATGAAAAAGTAATGCGGAGGTAATGAAAATGTAATGAAAGAGTAATGAAAAGGTATAACGAAAAATTAATGCAAAAGTAATGAAAAGTTATGAAAAAGTCATGCAAAAGTAATGAAAAAATAATAAAAAAGCAGTAAAAAGTTTGTTTGAAAATTATCTTGAAAAAAAATTTTTTTTAAATAATTTTTACTCAAAAAAAACGATAAAAAAAACTAAATTTTGTCTTATGAATAATAGAGAATATATTTAACTACATTAACATTGTGATAATACTTAAAATTAATAACCAAAAATTGCACAAATTTCAAGTTTTTTCATGCTGATTGTATTACCAGCACATTAAAAATATAAAAGAAATATAAGAAAAAATATATAAGAAAAACTATATTAAAAAAAAAATGTCTACTATATTCATAAATTAAATATCTAAGATGTTTGACGACTTATGTATGACGAGTGGCTAAAAAGAGGACAAAAAGCATTATTTTTAAAAGAGATACCGTACATATTTTTTTGGCTTCAAAAGAGAACATGTCCTCTTAAAAGAGGTCGTCTGGTTACCCTTAACACAAATAAGTATGAACAACACAATTTAAGCATACATGTTCATATAGTTTTTAGAAAGATCTTGATTTAACCTAGATGTATAATATAAAAGTATCAAATCACATTGACGTATTTCTTTTGACATAGTCTAAATAACAACAAAAGAAATAATTTCATTTTATCACCAAACAAATAGTCGGTGTTAATTTTCTAGTTTTAAAACTTTATTTACTTAGATGAGAAATAATGTTCTTGCAGTGAAGTAATGAAAAACTTACCTTTTCACCGCTTCACAGTTACAGAATTTGGCTGCTGCACCGTTCAGCCTTTATTTGGTTATTTGCTTCTTTTAATAATAATTAGAAGTGACACGACTTGATATTTTTCAACCAAGTATTCATATTAGTATAGAAAGCTTTAGGCCCGCTATACACTTGAGCTAAGCTATGCGAACTATGCGAACGATGTTTTTTGTATATAACGTAATCAAATGGATGACTAAACACTTGAGCTAAGCTATAAGCTTAGCTCAAGTGTATAGTCATCCATTTGATAACGTTATATACAAAAAACATAGTTCGCATAGTTCGCATAGCTTAGCTCAAGTGTATAGCGTGCCTTAAAGAAAAGTTTTAGATTTAACATAAATGCTTCTAATAATTATGACTTTTGTGGAAAAACGACCTTTAATCTGCAGCTACTGCTAATATATATTTTCCAATCGTCACTGTTAGTTTGTAAAACTTCTTAGAAACTGCTCCCTTTAGAGTTTAGCGTTACAACCTTACAAAAGTTACAACTTTAATGTTTTGTACTTGTTGAAATTTGATTAATTTTTTATTTTAATATCAAATCAAAAACTAAATGTAATTCTTTTTTGATCTAAAAAATAAAATCACATTAACGCATGTTTGTTAGATGTGCCGAAAAATACTTTTTTTTGAATTTTGACGATTTTTTCAAAAAAAATGACAAAAATGCGATAGGTGGGTTTTTAGAGTTTTTTGTTCGGCTATTTTGTTTTTTTTTTTTAAGTTATTTGTTTCATAATTCAAAATCAATACGTAAGCAATAAAACATCAAAAATGTACATTTTAGTTCGTGAAAAAGGTGCAGTTTAAAGTTTAATAGTCAAAACTATCTGTTCACTACAAAAGAAGTGATATCCTGTGTCAAGCAGAAACGAGTGTAAAACAAAACATTTCCAAATAATTAGGTGTTATACATGATTCGAAATACTTACTTTGTCACTCGGATTAGAGATAAGAATAAAACAACTCCAACTAACAAGGTATTAAAACAAAAGTTTCTAGTAAAAGTAAAAATACAGAATAATATTTATTTATATTCGAATGAAAATATGGAATGCGATATTTATACGATTGACTGAATCGAGAGAAGTGCAGAACCATCACGAGACCTCAGTGAGAGTTAAGACTTTTATTTAATGAGAAATATACAAAATGAAAATTCTATAAAAGAAATGCAAGCTAATTTATTAGTTAGTATTTTATACTGCAGATTCTAGTTTGTAGGTTAAGAACATATTGTTTGAAAATCATGTTCATTAAAGTTATAATCTCTTAGTTCTGAGGTTTCGTGATGCTTCCGCACTTCACTCGATTCAGTCAATCGTATAAATATCGCATTCCACATTTTCATTTGAATATAAATAAATATTATTTTGTATTTTTACTTTTACTAGAAACTTTTGTTTTAAAACCTAGTTAGTTGGAGTTGTTTTATTCTAATCTCTAATACGAGTGACAAAGTAAGTATTTCGAATCATGTAGAACACCTAACTATTTGGGAATGTTTTGTTTTACACTCTTTTCTGCTTGACACAGATATCACTTCTTTTTGTAGTGAACAGATAGTTTTGACTATTAACCTTTAAACTGCACTTTTTTCACGAACTAAAATTTACATTTTTGATGTTTTTTGTAATCTCTTTTTTGTTTTAGAAACTACCATCTCTCAGCTTTAAAATGCCACCTTGATCGAATCAATATCTTTATTAGAAAAAGTTTTACAGCTAAAACCGTAAAACACAAAAATACGACTTTTCAAGTGCTTTATTTTGTGTGAACCGGAAGTGGCGCGTGCAAAAATTAAATCCTTAATGATTTTGATTTTTTGAACCCTAAAGAACATTTCCACAAAGTTTGAGTAACATCTAAAACAGTGCAGCAACAATTTTTTTTTCGATGATTTCATATAGAAATATTTTCATATTTCATATAATAACTCTTAAGCCAAAGTTCAACTTCAAGTCGGCACGGGTTAACTTTTTTTGATTGACCTAAAATTTCTTGCAGTTCATTTTTATATGTATACACACCGATTTAGGGGGTGAGACCAAAAATATTTTGAAATTGAAAATTAAGGAACATCCTAAATCTATATATAAATACGTAAGCAATATTTTTGTGGTACAATTTTAAAATATTTGCCCCATCAAAAGTGTGACAATATGTATATAGTTGGAAAGGTCTTGAGTAGTAGATGTGCCGAAAAATATTTTGTTTTTTAATTTTGACGACGTTTTCAGAAAAAAGAGGAAAATGTGATCGGTGTATTTTTTGAGTTTTTTGTTCGGTTATTTTGTTTTTTTTTAAGTTATTTGTTTCACAATTCAAAATCAATTTTCTAAATATAAATAGGTAAGCGCTATTTTTGTGGTACCATTTCAAAATATTTGTCCAACAAAAGTGGGGTTGTATGTTTATCGTTGGAAAGGCCTTGAGTAGTAGATGTGCCGAAAAATATTTTTGGAATTTGGACGATTGTTTTTGAGAAAAAATTGGAAAAATATGAAGGTGTGTTTTTTTTTTTTTTGAGTTTGTTTCGATTATAATGTTTTTATCAAGTTATTTGTTTCACAATTCAAAATCAATTATATCAATAAATCAAACTCTGAAATAATGTGTTGTAGCTATTTTGTTGGTAGGTCTTTTTAAATTTCCATTTAAAACGGCCGAATTTCGGCCACTGGACGATTCCTAGTTTTATTAATTAATAAACTTCATTAAACATTTACGATCAAGAACATATGCATACATATAAAAAAAACTTTAAAGCTTTATCTATTACAGAGTGTCTTCGAAAAAGGTGTCATCGCTACAATAATAAGTTCTTAAATAAAATATGTATATATATTATCTACAATTCATAATATAACTTACAATTCAAATTTTATATTAATTGTAAATTGAATTCGTTATTGCCAATTATACCAAATATAATTCAACTTATGGCAAACACTCATTTTCATACAAAAATCGTCTCAATACTTTTAAAAAATATTTGAAAGAAAAATTGATTCTGCGTGTTAAAAGTTAGAACACTTTTAGTACGATTTTTAGAACGCAATATCTGCCATCTATCGTACATTGTAATTGCTATTGTAAATACTATATTATATTTTATGAATGAATTATGAACTGCGATTTTTTAAATTATAACTTTATGAAAGAAACTAAATTTTAGTAAAAGTTATTTAAATGTATTTCTGTAAAAATTAATCTAAACCAAAACGACTAAAAAAGAAACATTTTTAGGGTTCCGTTTTTTATAACGAACACTATTGGTGAAAGTACCACGTGTTTTTCGAATTATATTGATTATCTCGTAAACCATATTAACCTGTGGACGATAAATAAAGTTGTTTATGTTTGCTTTACAGGGCTATGATGTAAAGCCTTTAAGAAAATAAGTTTTTTATAGTCAAGTAGGGTATCATATAAAAGGGCTCCACTTCAGTATTCCTTAAAAATATATTTTGGAATTTTAAACCTCACCATTTTTTGTATAATTTTCCTTTATGTTTTAATTCCTCGATTAACTCCGACCCTACTTGATTGAAAATCTTAAAACTTATTTGGAATGTTAAAAAAAACAATCATGAATTTTAATCATTTGGAATGTTATTAAGTTTTTAAAGAAAATTATAGAAAAGTGTAAAATACTAATAATTATATCTATTGAGGGGGGATAAGAAGGAGTAAAACACCATTTAAAAGAAGTCAAAACATTGCAATTTTGCAATGCATAGTTTTTGAATTATTGTCAAAAAAATGCAACAAAAAGTTGGTCCTCCCCTTCGATTTCGAGCTTAATTGACAGAAAAATTTAAAAAAAATCAGGGAAAAAGAAAGTCTGAACAAAAGTTATAGCGAAGTCTCAAATAATTATATTTCTGTGCTTTTAGGGGACGGGAGTGGATAAGGGCGAAAAAAAGCTTTTTTAACCCAAATGAGTGCGGTGTCATTTAACAGAACAACTAATTTAAGAAACATTGCAATTTTTTAGAATTTTGCGGTGCCAAATTTTTGAGTTATTTTTAAAAAGTGCAACTTTCAGACTGTCCCGTCCCAGAAAAAAACCTTTTTTGACCCAAATGTCATTCGGAAGAGCACATAGTTTAAGGAACATTGCATTTTTTTTTTGAATTTTGCGATGAACACTTTTTGAATTATTGTCAAAAAAGTGCAACTTGGGACCGTTCCCTCTCCTACGTTTCGACGCTAATTCACAGAAAAATTAGAAAAATTTCACAGAGACAGGAAGTTTGGTAAATTTTGAACGAAGATTATAGCAAACTGAAACCAAAAAGCTCTAGACGAACTGCATGTACTTGATTACCTGTTACGTATATAGCCAGTTAATTCACGGGAAGGACTCTGGTCTTTGATACCGAATAAGGTCCTAAAAAGTACTATATAATAGGCGTAACCAAGTAACCGAGTAACCAAGGATCAGTCCTTGGACCACTGTTATGGAACATGACACGATGGTGTTCTCAGAGTACGTATGCTGGAACAAACAACGATTATAGGCTATGCAGATGACATTACCATAGTTGTTGTAACCAAGAACCTCACGGAAATTACTAGCAACTGTAACCAGACCATAACCTGCGTTATAGCATGGCTAAATAATACAGGACTAGAGTTAGCCGATCACAAAACGGAAATCGTACTAATGAGTAGCAGAAAAGTGATGGAAAGTATCGACATCCAGGTTGGTGGACAGATCATAAAATCTGACCAGCACCTGAAGTATCTTGGAGTCGTTCTAAACCACAAAATCAAGTTTAACGACCACCTGATGTACGTTAGTGACAAAACCAAACGAGTGGGGCTGCTTTTGCAAGGCTTATGCCAAACATTGGCGGCCCTAGACCTCCGATCAGAAAGCTTCTCGGCAATGTAAGGATCATCAATATTGATGTGTGGGCACCCATTTGGGCCATCTTATGTTAGACCTATCAAAACGGAGTAGCCTCATGCAATTTATGCTGAGCTCAAAAGACAACTGCATAGCGAATGAGATCATCACAAGTATGATGAAACGACTTAGACAAGACGAACGGAGATCAGCCAGCCGACAACACAACATAAATATCAAGAGAGGGCTACACTCAACCACTGCCCTGTGAAGGAATGCCTTGACTGGTGGTACTGCAGGAATACAAGAGGACCACAAGAGCAGGGGAGATGTTTTTACCACCGGTAAAATCCGCGCGTAACACTTGAAAAGTCGGGATCCACCTGTTTTTAAAACGTTTCATCTTCCTACAAACAAAAAAACACAAAATGAAGAATCGCATGAACGACCTTAAAAAAATTGGCTGCCATGGTAATTATACCGCTGTTGCGAATGACTGTGGTGAATATTCGAAGCTGACAAGCATGAACGCCACAAACAAAATGATCACTAATATTTTTAACTATATATTTTTCACAATTTATTTAATTTAAGATTTATATTTTATAAGTTTAACTGAATATTATTTGAACTATATTAGTTGATTAGGAAACTAATGGGGACCACCGAGAATTCGATAACTAGTGAAGTTATTTATTAATTAATAATTTTAATGTTAATTTTATTTTTAAAGCCAACCTAAAACAACTTCCATTAACAAAAAATTTTAACTTCAATTAAATTTTAACTTTTTTTTTAAATAGTTCTAGCTTTAGTCATGAAATTTACAAAGAGTAATTTAGAGAAGAGAAATTTACAAAAGATTTGGACTAAATCTGACCGACACATTTTTGATTTGGCTTAAATTTTTTTTATGGGTTTTATATCGAAAAAAAAGATATGCATGTTCGAAGATTTTTTTTTTTGAAAATATAGCGGTCCTAAATTTCGAGAATTTCGTGATTTTTGGCTTGACGAGTTATTTTCAAAAAATCGTAAATTTGGTTCTATTGAAGATAGAAACTTATGTTTTGTTTTATTTTAAAGTTGAAAGATGTTACTTTTAAAAAAAAATCACATCGATCTTCAGTCATTGCCCCACCAACGAAGACTAGCCCTGATGAGAATGATATACTTTTTTAAAGTGTAATAAAAAGTTCTTATCGGTTCGAAACTAGATCGATCGACAATTTTGTGGATAGCAAAAAAATTTTCATAAATTGCACACCATATTTTGTTAGATTCAGTCTTATTATTCATGATGGGATTATTTCCATCGGAGTGATGTAATATCACACATAATTTATTGAATTAATTGTAGATAATGTGTCGATAGACACAAGTGAAGATGGTCATCTTCTTCTTACCGATACAAGTTTGTTACCCAATTCTAACTTGGTTAGAGTATAACAACAATAGTGATCAACTAGAGAAACAAATTGACTAAAGCTGAATCTAATAAACATATGTTTATGAAAGTTTTTTGGTTTCTTATACTTCGCTAGAGTAGTGACCTATTTTAGGTTTATATAGCGAAAAATTTTTTTGGTAGTGTATCTAGTCGGCTAGCCCTGATGAGAATGATATACTTTTTTAAAGTGTAATAAAAAGTTCTTATCGGTTCGAAACTAAATCGATCGACAATTTTGTGGATAGCAAAAAAATTTTCATAAATTGCACACCATATTTTGTTAGATTCAGTCTTATTATTCATGATGGGATTATTTCCATCGGAGTGATGTAATATCACAAATAATTCATTGAATTAATTGTAGATTAACTAATCACCTATCAACCAAAAAAAAAGTTTGATGAAATCAGTATAGCCGTTCTTGAGCAATTTATTTCCAAAGTTACATCGGATTGGCACATTTTTCATTTTTCATCTTCATGTTGGTGTGCCCCTATGCTCAAACTGTACACTTTATAAAAATTGTAAAATAAATTTTTTATTCGCCTACATATTAAAGTGTTACTTTATTACTGTGATTTGCGGCTTTAAAGTATCACTTTTCAGCTATTTATTTTGTTGTCATAGCTACGTCCAAAAAAGTAAAAAGCATTTGTATTTGTTTAAATTCTATGAAAAATAAAAATTTTTATCAAGCAACCCTCAAATTCAAAATTTCATTATCCAATTAAAATAGTTATCATTTGTTGTCATAGCTACACAATAATTTGGAAAAAATAATAAATATTTTGTCAAAGGTTACTTGTTCCACATATTTTTATTTTAAAATTTATGAAAATTTATAATTTTAATTTAGAATAAACAACTTTTCTTAAAATATTTTGCTTGCGGCGAATAAAAAATAGTATATGATGCACGGACGTAAGCTTTTTTGGACTTAATGTGGGTGCAAATCTCGGCTAGCGCCTCGATTTGCAAACTCCACATCCGTCCAAAATCTTTAGCTTTACGTCCTAGCATCATAATGTACTATTTATTTTGTCCATACTACTTATATGCCAAGTTTCAGAAAAATCAAAAATGGTCAAGTTCAAATTTCGACTTATTCACCTCTGTAGATCACGTTTTTCATCTATATGTCAAATTGTGGTTTTGTTGTTGTTTTATAAGTCCACGAAATATTTTCTTGTTCTAAAAAAAGTTTTGTTAATGCACTAAACATTCCGAAATACTTATGTACATATAATTAGAATAAGAAATGATACAAATTAATAAATTAACTGATTTTTAATTCAATGATGTTTTTGAAACTTCGGTAATCGTTTACAAGATGGATCCAAATTTCTTAAGAAATTTAGTTACAATCAAAAATTAAAGTTGAATTGTACTCGAACGGGTTATTTGATTTGAGTAAATTTTTTTTGTTTGAAAGGTACCTTAGTAAGGCTTTATAAAAATATTACTGTGACAAAAAATTTAAATTTTTAAATGATTTTTTTTTTAATTTTATTTCTCATGGTGATTTCAAAAAGTGCCTTTTTTCTTTCATTTTTTTTATTTTAAAGACGTCCACTCAAAACTTACTAAAATTACAGACAAACGTTATTTTTTGTTTTCGGAAAAAAGACATTGCGAGGTCTATTCAGTAAAATCTTCTATCGAAAGTTTGTGTTATTCTTTTATTTTTTGTATGAAATTTTAAAACGGGAAAATAAAATTTCATACAAAAAATAGAAGAATAGCAGAAATTTTCGATAGAAGGAATAGGCCCCATTATTTTGGTTTTTCAAATATTTTCATTGAATCAAAACAAACTCAAGTTACAGAAAGGCGCTTTGTTTCGTTAAACAGAAAACCCCGTTTGAGCATATACAATCAAAAAATATGAAAGGTCTCGATTTTCCCAATGTTTATAATTTAATAATTCAAGCTTGACTTGTTCTCTGTTATTTTAATTTTACACTACAGTAGTGGTCTTGCTGGAAATGATCATTAGGCAATGCGAAAACCACATATATTATTCCAAAATTTTAATACATTTTGTAATTTAAAATTACATGAAATATTTAATACTTATTTTAATTTACAATATATGATAATTAATTATATGAATTTTCATTGTAATTTAAAGAAAATTCAACATCTAAATGACAAATATCCGAAAAATCTGCACCTGGCATATTTTTTGTTACTAAATAATGTAAATGAGTTAAATTCAAATGAGCTTTTCTCGTCAACGAAACAAAATGCTTGTCTGTAATTTTAGTATCATTTGAGTAAAGCACTAAATCTTTAGAAAACCGAAAAAAACCTTCGTTCAACATATATTAAGTATATTAAAACACAACAACTCTTTATAACTGAGGGAAATAAATCAACTCTACTCATGTTGAGGTATTTCAAACTTCTGAATTTTAATTCCAAGCTTTATCACAATTCGTTTGCTATAACTCAATAACGTATTGAATGTTTTATGACGTTTTGTTAAGTGACCGTTATCCTTAAACGGCATGCTAGTAAGTTGTTTGTGCAAGGGTATGATGAATCACCAAGCAAAAAATTCTCCGGTATAGAAGTTCCTTCTTCTATTTTTGAGTATAAGACTCTTTCCTTGCATACCGACGCATTATGTGATCGTCCAGATAAACCAGCAAAAACATCGATAAATTTATATTAATTTTACTCTTGGAAGCAGTACAGCTAATAAGTAAAATAATTAATTTATTTATATGAATCTATAGAATTAAAGATAACTTACCTTGAACAATTGTGGAATGCCTTTCAAGACGATTATAAAAAGAAGTAGTTTCTCCCTTTGGAAGGATATGTGTGCAGTCTACTGCACCAAATTTACCTTTTATGACATTATTTGTGCGTAAACTATTTCAACGTTTCTCACCTGTTGAGTGTTGACCATCCTAATAAGCTTGGCCATTATAATTACTGCAGACCGAAGCCTTAAACTGCGTTCTAATTACTGATAAATTGTCTAATTTCTAAACGAGCTAAATAAATTTCGCTAAATTATATTTGAAACGAAAAAATACTTTGGTCTTTCAGACCGAAGTAAAGGTTAAAGCTTCTGTAAGGAGTATATGTTTAATTTGCTGTTAATTTTTGCAAACTCGGCAGTAAATAATTGTTTAGCCGTAGCAATTAAATTAACGCACTCGAAAATTATTCGTTGTAATCCAACTCTATGTTCTATTTATTATGATAACAACAGTTCATAGCGAGAGTGTTGATGTAGCTTTACGTCAATGTAAAGTGAAATCAACTCAAACATTTAAGACAACGAACAAAAATAAGAGATTAACCCTGACATTATGAGCAAAAAAATCGTATTTCCTTTTCGTAGTTCTCTAATATTAAAACAAATCACATTCAATACCGTCAAACAATTAAACAAAAGTCATTTATCTCTTGATTATGTACATATTTGTTACAAATCCAACAATTTTTGTTTGTTGTTTTTGTTTTTGCCAGAGCAATGCATTTATTTAATTCTTTGTTTTTGTAATTTCACCGACACCATAATGAACCAAAACATAAAACAATTATTCTTCTATTCAAAAATGAACAGAGAAAAAAAATAAAATTATCTTTAGAATTTTTCTTCTTCTATTTTTCGACCAACTGTATCGCATCATACCATTACAAAATAGTTTTGTTGTTGATATTATTTTTTGGTTTCTAGGAATCGAAATCGACATCCAGCTGCCAAAGTTAAATTTTCTTCAATTTTATTTTAACAGTTTTAGTTAAGGGATGAAATTAGGGGTAAAAATTTAATTTGATTTATTTTGGAACAAATAGTTGGTGAATTTAATTTATTATGATTTATTTGTAATTATTACTATTTGTCTTTAGGTCATCGCATCGTTGCAATAAAACGATTGTTTTTTTTCAATCACTTACAGTAGTATATTGTACAACGAGCAAGGAAGGTGTAAGAATATTATATGTATGTACTAATACATGTTGTCTTACACTAAGCTTACACCAGTATTTAATTTGCTATGTAAATACTCTACATTCAAATATATTTTTCTCAAATATAATTTCAGTTGAGTATAATATTTTCTCTGTTCCTTTTTTCTTTGTACGTATTAGAGTACAATAACAAATACAAATAATTTGAGTATTTGCAATACATACGAGTAAATTATTACTATTTGTGCAATGCTCTGGTATCTAGACTGGTCTATTACAATAAATCCACAAAACAATCTTTTGATAGTTATATATATTTTTTTGACGCGTTTCGAATGTTATACATTCATCATCGGCTACAAAAATATAAAACTAAATATGAATAAAAACAATAATTAATTCTTAAAATTTTTGACTGAAAAAATGGCATACTAACATTTTATAAAATAAAAAACATCTGTTGTATAGTGAAGCCTCCAACCCTATATCCAATATACTCCAAAAGCTAATAATATCTTTGTCATATTAATTGAAACGTTTTACCAACGTTTGATGAAAATCGATCGGTAATTGTGGGCTACAGTAGGCATAAACACCTGAAAAAAAACTTGTTAACCGGAAGTGACAAACAGGAAGTTGGTATGCAGGAATATTGGAAACAGTACTTAAACCTTATGCACCAAGTTTCAATTAGGTCGAAAACCGGAATTATAAGTTATTGAAGATTTAAACTTAGAGGTGTTCGGGAGACCACCCGCCATTTTGTCCAATTTTGAAATGAATCCAGATATTCCATTTTTAAGTGAACCTGGATCAAATACCAAAGTTTCATCAAGATCCTATGCGGTTTTGCCACCCACCCACCCACAGACAGACACCCATTTTTTATTGACTATTTAGATAGAGGATGGATTGTCCAAAACAAAAGAAATAACAAAATTTGGGGTATGTAAGATTTTTTTTCCCAATAGATTGCATTACTTCACGTAATTTAAAATTGTGGTGAAGTAAAAAGTTTTTTTGTGTATACTCTGAAGTTATATTAATTATTAACCCTACTTACAAGCCGTTAATCATGAGACATTGAGTAGTTCAAGAATCGCAGTTTATCATTTTAGCCACCCTGCAGATACTTGATATTGGGTAAATAATTTATAGCATCAATTAAATCAGAGTTGTGCTCATATAATTTTTAATGTTTACGTTTTTCAACTCTTTTCTTCCTTCCTAATGATTGGATCGAAATTTTAAAACAAATTCCGATGCAAGGAAAATAGTGTTGAGGAGCCGAATGGTAAACTAGGTATTTCGAACTCGAAGAACCCGGGTTCGATTCTCATCAAGGTCAAATTACTTTCATAGTTTTCAAGTCGTAATTATCGTTAACATCTCTTCTGAGATGCCATTAAACATACAAGAAGAATGGCAAACGCTTCAATCAACCATTATAGTCGCAGCACAAACTACAATCGGAAAGCGGCCACCGAAATCACACAACGAATGGTTCGACGACGAGTGCCGCCAATCCGTTGAACATAAACAAAAACTGCGAGAAAAATGGTTAACAAGGAACACCCGAAGCTCCCAAGCTGATTATCTATGCGCCAGGAAAGCCTCAGCAAAACTTCTACGTAAAAAGAAACGCGAACACATGAAGAGCTGCATTGAAGACATCAACCAACATGCGGCCAACGGAAATTCAAAAGAGTGCTTTGCCATTGCACGGAATCTGACAAAAGATTTCCACCCAAGATCTACAGCCATCAAAAATGAAAATAATGAACTTACAACAAGTGAACGTGATGTGCTGGCAGTGTGGCGATCCCACTTTCAAGACCTATTGAATATGACGAATGAAGTTCATCCTATTCGAGCAATTGCTCCATCAACTGATCAGATTTTTGTCCCTTACCCAGCAATAGATTAAGTGGAAGCTGCAATTAAAAAACTGAAAAATGGCAAATCACCATTTCGATGGAATTCCCGCAGAACTACTTAAAAATGGAGGTGCAGCTCTGGTCTCACGTATATACGATCTGATTCTTGCAATCTGGGACCATGAAGAACTACCTACTGAATGGAAAACAGCTCTCATTGTTCCGCTACATAAGAAAGGTGACCGTTTAAAGTGTGCGAATTATCGTGGCATCGCACTGTTGAACACTGCATATAAAATACTAGCTAATGTCGTACTTGCTCGACTCATCCCGTTCGCCGAATCTATCATCGGTGACTATCAGTGTGGTTTTCATCCCAACCGCTCAACCACAGATCAATGTTTTACATTAAGGATGATTCTAGAAAAATGTTGGGAGTACAACATCAGCATTCACCAGCTCTACGTTGATTTCAGGCAAGCATATGATAGTATCATCCGCGACAACCTCTGGTCCGCACTCATATGCCTTGGTATCCCAGAGAAACTTGTTTCTCTGTGCAAAATCACAACATCGGGATCAAATTGTAGAATAGTAATCGAAGGGTCAGTTTCTGATCCTTTCGATATAACATCAGGTGTTCGACAAGGTGATGCACTCGCGCCTGTACTGTTTAATTTGGCGCTGGAGTACGCCATAAGAAAAAGCCGAATTGAGACGCAAAACTGCATATATAATAAATCTAGTCAAGTTCTTGGCTACGCAGATGATATTGTGCTTCTCGGACGTAGAACGAGCGATATTAAAGATAGTCTCTCTCAGCTTGAAAGAAATGCTAAACGACTTGGATTATGCATCAACACCGGCAAAACTAAAGTGTTAACAATATCTAAGAACATACCTCCCGGAAATCTGGATACTGGCGACTACGAAGTGGAACGCGTGGAAAACTTCAAATACCTCGGGTCTGTAATAACATCGTCAAATGACATGCAGGCAGATATCAAAGCCCGTGTTTCTGCCGCATATAGAGTTTTCTACGCATACTCAAAACTTTTGCGATCAAAACATCTTTCGCGGTCGTGTAAACTCACACTTTACAAAGCATTAATTCGACCTGTGCTTACATTTGGAAGTGAAAGCTGGACACTGACTTCCTCCGATTGTAGAATTTTATCAACATTCGAGAGGAAGGTCATACGAACAATTTATGGTCCATGCAAAGTTGCTGAAAATCAGTATAGAATCCGAATGAATCACGAAATCAGACAGCTTCTTGGAGGCTACGATGTAATCGGATTCATTAAATCTAACCGGATTAGATGGTTTGGTCATGTAGAAAGGGCACCATTAGATAGAATGATTAAAAAAGCGTCCCAACAACAACCAGCTGGTGTTCGTCGAAGAGGAAGACCTAGACAACGCTGGCGTGATGACATCATCCAAGACCTTCGTGATATAGGATGTCGAAACTGGGGTCAACTGGTCATGGAACGAGATGATTGGAAGCTTATTGCACAGACGGCAAAATCCCTTCATGGAATGTAAACGCCAGAGAGAGAGAGAGAGAGAATCAAAAAATAGATTGATTTTTTAAAATTAATATAAAAGTGAGACATTTGAGGACAGTCTACTCTGCTACAAGGAGTATCAGTGACAAAAAAGTTTATTGGGTTGTTTTATTTATTCATTGTTAATTTATTTATTTATTGTTTTTAATTGCGCTTAATAAAATTGAGTTACATTACTTTTCGTTTTTAATTTGTGTTTGGACTATTTTATCAAATTAAGGTACTATACAAATTCAATATAATTTACAATTAACACAGCTTCTAAATTATTTAATAAAAGTTTTTATGGCAATAACCAAAAGTTTTTTTTCTATATTGTTGAAATACAAGCAAGCAGAGTAGTAACAAATTTGTGTAAATTGCTCAAAAATCAGTATAGAATCCGAAATTTTTAAGACCTACTATGTTCAACAACAACATGGGAAGAAGAGATATCAGTTTTTGTTGAAATTAAAATGCAATACATAATTAAAAATATACTTTTTTCATAAATTTATTTTTAATTTTTTAATTTTATTAATAATTACTATAAGGAACAATTGCATTTGATTTTTATTTTTTATTGAAAATCGATTTCAACTACCGTCATCATCAGTTCTTAAATTATTATCCGATAATAATTTAAGAACTGATGATGACGGTTGTCGAAATCGATTTTCAATAAAAAATAAAACTCAAATACAATTGTTACTATAAGGAAGTAATATAATTATTAATAAAAATACAAAATTAAAAATAAGTATAGAAAAAAGTATATTTTTAATTATTGCATTTTAATTTAAAAGTGACAGAAGCACACAAACAGTGCAAAATATGGAAAACCATACTAACGCATATAGTTTTTGTTGATTTAATTTTTGATCTACGAGTGTAACAACTTCACCTTGTCCAGTCCTTCCTGTTCACATATGGGTTAAAGAGATCACATACCACTAGCAATAGCAGTGAGAAATAACGTGCCTAGGCGATATCTTTTGGCGGGTTGGCGGCGACATTCATTGATGTTGGCTCGCTAATATTTTTTTTTTGAATTTTTATTGATTTACAGTTCAAGGAGCACTGTGACCTGAAGGTCTATTGGCTTATATTGGCTGGTTGTTTTATTAGTTAGTCGTCGATGCCGTTACTGGTTGTATTCCGTAATCCAAGTTGAGACTTTTAATATAATTAATCAGCTCAACTGCAGTGAACTGTTGTGATAGTGGAAATGTTAGTCTTCTACGACCAAGTTGGTTGTGTCTGTGCCAGGGAGTTCAGGACAGTTGCAGATGACGTGTTACATCGATTCCGCGTCCGAGTAGCAGAATCTACACCTGTCGGAAACGACAAACCCCATTTTGTTAAGATTGTGGTTTAAAGGACCATGTCTACTGTCCAGTAAAGCAGCACGTTAGAATTCTTAGAGACCCTCGGTTTAAGTCGATTGTTTTTAAGGGTGAAACAGGGAGGTTACCTATAGAGCATATATACTTCTTGGAGTGTTCTAGTCCCTTTCTGTTTCTCCATGATTTAGCATTTTCTTCCTAGTCCCATGTTTGGATTGTGCTTTTGAGTAAAGTTTTGGCCATTCCGAAGCATGTTTCGAGTCCAACAAACTTTTTATTGGCATCGTGCTTTGCTAAAGCGTCGAAAATAGAATTTTCTTGTGTTTCTGTGTGGCTGGGTACCCACACAAGTGTGACTTTATTATTGCAGGAGACTTTTTGTTGATTTTGGTAGCATTCCCGCATGCTAGTTTTGAATCAAAGCGGATAGATTTTAGTACCAAGAGTGCTGCTTGACTGTCAGGGATAATATATATTGCTATATTTTGGTATCGTCTTTCAGCACATAGAAGAGCGCAAATGCTAATGGTAAAAATTTCGGCTTGAAATTTTGTTGTTGTGGTGGCTAAGGCAACCGTTCGTTTTGTTCTAGGGCCAGAGACTCCTGCTCCTGTGCTCAAATTGGTAGGAAAACCAGATGCTGACGTTTTGTGGCAGTGACCGTATGTGGTTTTTAATAAGATCTCTTGACATATCTTGACATCAAAGGGTCTGTCTAAATTTATTGTTTTTGGCGTACAATCCAAAATATGGTATGTATGCAGTTCAGCTTAAAATCCAGCAAGGATTTTATGGTGTCCGAATAGATTACCTGACTTAAACCCTTCTGTGAGCTGCATTCTATGAGCGCTCAACACCACAACAGATTTTACATGTAGGTGCAATGGAGAAAGCGTTAGAAGAATCTCCATTGCTGACGTTGCTGAGGTTTTGAAAGCACCTGTGGTACTAAGACACACTAGCCTTTGTATTTCTGTAAACATATTTTGAGCAAGTATCTGGCCACCAAACTAAAGTTGCATAAGTTCGAATTGGTTTTCTAATACTGTGGTGCAACACAAGTATCATTTTTGGGCTAAGACCCCATGTTTTCCGAAACAGGTTTCTGAATGTGAAGAAAGCTTTGTTTGTCTTGTCGGAGATATATTTCAGGTGTGAGTTCCAGCTGAGTTTGCTATGAAGGATCACACTTAAATATCCAACCTCTTTTGAAGTTAAGATCGCCGTTAAGAACAGTAGAACTAGAAATGAAACTAGAAAATTTCCCCCGAATTTGTAAAAACGACAATACGAGTTTTTTGGCGTTGATCGACAGTCCCAATCTGTTGCACCACTTTGTTACAAGATTAAGAGCTGTATGGGTTTGACCAGCCACAATGAAGTCATGTTTTCTTTTGACCATGACTGCCAAGTCGTCGACATAGCCAATAGTGTTGAAGACGGTTCATTTAGCTTGGTTAGGAGATCATCAGCGCAGCCACCATTAGCCAAAGCAGGGGCAGATGCAGTAACAATCACCGAATAATCACCTAGTGTAGCCGTAATCTTCCGATTCTGTAGCATCTTGCTAATATGCATGTATTGTTCTTTGTGGTAATTTCAATGATAGAATTAAAATGGACATTGTCAAATTCTTCTTATATGTCCATAAATTTACATTCAATCCTTGCATCCTTGTACTTTAGGGTGCTCTCAATTTCTTTCACCATTTTGTACAACACCGTTTCAGTGGGTTTCCCTGTCTGATATGCGTGCTGATTAGAGTTAAGAGAGTTTTATTTAAGACATACATGATGGATGTGTTAGTCTAGCATCTTTTCCATTGTTTTAAATAGAAAATATGTGAGACTTACAGGTGTGTATGATTTGGCAACAAACTAATTTGATTGGATAAAGAAATTTTGAATTGGAGCTTGCTTTGATAAAAAATTTTATTTATGCAAATTTAATAGTTATTTTTTTACGATCAGGCGATTTTGCATGTGTACTGATTCGTAAATAAACATAGTAAGTTTCGTTTACAAATCACAGGTCGGTAAGTATAATTACTTACCGATCATGCAGGCGGTAAGTAATTACTTAGCGCTAAGGCAGACCTCAGGGTGTAAATAAAAACGATTTTTTGTTAAATAATTGTGTACTTCTATTTACTAGCTTCAAATTTAAATAATATTCTTTTAAAAATATTGCAACTTAAAGATTTAAAAGCAATTTATTTTGAAAAAATATTCGATGAAATTCAATTTTGCAACAAAAAAACCTATAGAATTATGATGAAACGCAATGCTTACTATTTTTAAATGAAATTTTAAGAAATTTTCTTTAAAACATTAAAACTTGAATTTTGTGAATGAATTTTATTATTTAAATCTGAATTTTTATTGATCGTGCAAAAAATGTAATAAGTATTTTGGGCATTAAGAGTATTGCCGTTTTCGGATAACTATTAAGTATTAAGGGCAGTAAGAGTATTTTACCGATTGTGGATATATGTTTTGAGATCGAGACGAAGTCGAGATCTCTAATATATCCGAAATCGGTATTACCTTAATGCCCAAAATGCTTATTATATTTTTTGCACGATCAATAAAAATTCAATTAAAATTAATTAAATAATAAAATTCATTTTAAGTTTTAAAGTTTAAAGAAAATTTCTTAAACTTTCGTTTCAAAATAGTAAGCTCTGCTTTTCATCATAACTAGGTATATTGGTTTTTTCGTTGCAAAACTTATTTTTTGGCAAACGGCTGTAAAGTTTAACTTTACTGCCGCTAGGGAGTTAGCTAAAGTCTGACTTTTTAGCATGCGACAGCAAATGTAACGCCATTTTTATTTTATATTACGGAGGCTGTATAGTAGCATTTGTTATTTGTTAGTTTGTTATTTTTTCAAACATATTGTATAACTATGACAACAAAAAATAAGTTGATTCTCATTGGATTATGATATTTTGAATTATTGTATGACAACAAACCATAGCAAACAGTTTCATTGGATCATGAAATTTGGAATTTTTGTATAGAAACCGTGCATTGCTATTTTATTCGACCGTCGCGCTTTAAGTGTTAGGGTCTGTAAGTATTGGCTCTTTTTTCAACCAATTACATGTTAAACAAATAGTATGATCTAGTATTCCCTTCAAATTATTCGATTGTTTTGTTGTTTGTGAAAATATAAAAAAGAAAATAAAGTAAATTAGGCACTAATTATGCGACATTTTATACAATATACATAAATAGATAAATATTTATTAAAGTTTACGCAGCAGGAACGGAGATTTTTAGTAATATTGAAGAAAAAGTACGATTTGATTTAATATATTATATTAAACGACAAACGTCAAACTAATTTCAAATAGAGCCAAAAGTTTGTATACTCAACATTTGACGCGTATCAATCAGATACGCACGTTCCCTATAACTATGACAACAAAATAACAACTATTTCAATTGGATTATGAAATTTTGAAAAGGCTGCTTTGATAAAAAAATTTTATTCATACAAATTTAAATGTTTTTTTCTCTTTTTTGGAAGTAATTATGACGATAAAAATTCATATTTATAAAAAGTTTGATGTATTAATTTCATATTTATAAAACATTTAAACGTTTACCGAAAAAATAGTGTATTTAATTCGGAGCTACAATGACTTTTTGTGTATCGTCTATAATTGTCGGCCTCCCGGCGGTCGACCGTCCAACTATAGACTCAACACAAAAAGTATCACTATAGCTCCTAAATAAATAATGTACTATTCTTCGAATATTTTTTCAAAATAAGTTGCTTTTAAATATTGTAATAACAATATTTTAAAAAGAATATTATTTAAAATTGAAGCTAGTAAAATTGACATACATTGATTATCTAAAAAAAATCGATTTTATTCACACCTTTAGGTCTCCCTAACCGGAAAGTAATTACTTACCGCCTGCATGATCGGTAAGTAATTACTTACCGACCTGTCATTTTTAAACGAAACTTACGTTTATTTATCGAACAGTAAACATGCTAAATCGCATGATGGTGCAAAAATGTTTTTTTGGAATGAATTAGTATTGCCCCAGGAAATGAACGACGGCGAGGTAGACCACAACTACAATGTGAGTCGAATTTCTTGAGTGACCCCTGCGAATGACCGTGGTGCATATTCGAAGCTAGTTAGTTCAGCAACGCCCCTAAATCGAGCATAGACTTGAAAAAACGAATGAATGTATTAGTTTCTCGGAAATCTTAAAACTTTTTCTGTGTGCGCGTCCGAAATCCACCAAAGCACAGCTGTTGATTGTTCCAGTTTGAAAACCAAGTTATACAAACGGTATTTCAATAGTGTGGCAAACATCAAGCGGATACATTATGCAGCAAATATATCTTTGGCTAAGTATGTGTTAATTGATGGCGGCTTGCTGCTAGTGTTGCTCAGGTGCGTTTTGTTGAGATGGTAATGTAGATGTGGTTAGTTTTATTGGACTTATCTACAGTTTTACAAACAGTTTTTCTTCGTGTGAATTTGCAAATATTAGGTGCTATTTTTTTGTCCCGTCGTCAATATAGCATTCAAATTAATTAATAAATTTCTTAAGAACCATCCCTTGGAAGAATATAAATGTTGCACACAAGAGCCCTCGTTTATTGATTAATTTATAATTTAGCTTCAAGTTATCAAAATTTCTTTAGGTTGACTTTTACGCTACATGTAAAACTTCATTTTGCCAGGAATTAAATTTATTTATTTTAATATTCTGGCAAGCAGTATATCAGCCAACAATAAACAATTTTGATTGGTCAATACAAACTAATAATTTTAGTAATTTAAACTCACGCTTTCACAAAACTATTTATCTACATAACTTTAGTATATGAAGATTGATAAAATATATTGAAATAAAATAGTTTACAAAAAATAGTGTGGAAAGTATATTTTGAATTTAACATGAAAAATAATAACTCTAAAAACTAACTTGTTTTTTCTAAAATGTCGTTATGTTAAAAACATCGCCAACTGAATTTGAATATTTAAAATTTAATTTAAATGTTTGACACATATCTTTTTCAATTGTCAGATGGTTAGTCCAAATTATCGAATTGTTGAGATTTAAAAAATGCAGAGTAAGTTTATTCAAACTGCATAGAAATGCAATAATTTGCCATGTAAGCGTCCCTATGTTTACCTCAGAACGCATTATATGTTGTGGGCTCTACGCTTGTAAAGGTTTCCAATTTTGTTGGGACACATATGGTAATTCGTATTCTATAATACTTTTTATTCGCCTACATATTAAAGTGTTGCTTTATTACTGTGATTTGCGGCCTTAAAGTGTCACTTTTTAACTATTTATTTTGTTGTAATAGTTACGTCCAAAAAAGTAAAAAGCATATTTGTATTTGTTTAAAAATTTGTTTAAATTTCATTATCCAATTAAAATAGTTGTTATCATTTTTTGTCATGATTATACAATAATTTGTAAAAAATATCAAATATTTTGTCAAAGGTTACTTGTTCCGAATATTTTTATTTTAAAATTTATGCAAATTTATAATTTTAAATTAGAATAAACAATTTTTTTTAAATATTTTGCTTGCGGCGAATAGAAAATAGTATATGATGCACGGACGTAAGCTTTTTTGGACTTAATGTGGGTGCAAATCTCGGCTAGCGCCTCGATTTGCAAACTCCACATCCGTCCAAAATCTTTAGCTTTACGTCCTAGCATCATAATGTACTATTTCATAAAAACAAACATAACATAACCTTCAACACAAAAGCTACGATTCATTGAATAGGATATTCTATATTGTTTTTGTTGCTTAGGATGAAATTAAAATTTATTTAATTCTACATTATGTTTCAATATACATGCATATTTTTCGATGTAATATTGTTTACTAAAATGACATTTCACAGATGGATAAAATATCGTAACACCTGTGAGCTTAATTTATTTTATTTTGTTTTTTTAACCAAATTGTATATATATCTTGCTGAGAAATATTTGATTTTTGTGGAATGGATTTTTGAAAATATAATTGATTTTAATATGGCCATTAGTGGAATGAGCATGTGTGGATTACTTTTAGATGTTATTCGGTTTCCGGATTCGATTCTCATCTAGGTCAAAGTATTTTCAATACAACAATAATAAATATTCGGTTTTTTCAATTAAAGGCTTGAAACCACATACAACAGAAACAGAAAAAGAAACAGAATTTTTCCCTGTCAAATTTGTATGAAATTACGTTTCTGTTTCTGTTGTATGTGAATGCCCGGCTTAACTGATATTCAGTCAATGCTAACATATTAGAAAAAACGCCATGTGGTGATCACCCTTATAAATTATAATCGATTAAATTAAGTTTTCAAGTGAAACTCAATTAAAAAATCGATTGATTTGTTCAAATTAATACAGATAAGGGACACTTGAGGGCAGCGTACACTCCTACATGTAGCATGTAACAGTAAAAACAGGGACAACACAGTGAATACATATTTAGAAAAATGTTTTCAATTGCGTGTAATAAAATTTATTTACATTATTTGCCTTTTGAATCTATTTTCGATATATTTTACCAAGTTAAGGTACCGTATCACATTCAGTATAATTTAAAAAGTTAGCTTACGCTTGAATATACCCGTGGTAGACAAACAAACATTTCTTATTCACAACTACCAAATTTATTAATGAACTTTTTACGACAATAACCACAGGTTATTTTCTATATATTGTACTTCAACAGGCAAGCAAAAAGAGTAATAATCAATTTATATAATTTGTGTAAAGTTCCCAAATATCAGTGTAGAAGCCGAGATTTTTAAGATCTAGGTTCCACAACAACAAGCGTTGTAAGGGGTAGACGAACTCAATTCTTTTTTTCATCTTTTTTTAAAAGAATAATTCTAAACATTAAACAATAAATCGTAAATATGAACTCTCACTGGATTTACAACAACTGAATCGAACAATTGGCATTCAATTTTCTCATCACATTTGGTGTTGTTTATAAATTTTATAAATATAAAACAGCTGATCTTCGTAATGTAATTTATTCCATTTATATATATATATCAGTCAGTGTTTATAACAGTGATCCTTTTTCATTGCCAATGTTTGAATGGATTGTAAAGCCTGGAGCCTTTTAATTTATAAATAGATACCTAATGCATCTATTTTTCCAAGGGTTTTCTAAAAGAATTGTTAACTGATACATGACTTTAAGGACCAAGCACGGACTCCTACACAAGAAAAATCTCTAATTATAATATCACTTATAGGACCATGATGGTCTTTTAACGATTCACAAGAATAATTTTATAATATTAATTAAATATGGTACAGAATAAAATAGTGTATAGTATTATACTATAATAAAATCTAACGTTAATCTTTAGCTGTTTATTGACCTCAATGCTGCAAGCAAGCAAGCCTGTTTCGCTTCATATCTCTAGTTTATGTTTCCCAAAATTGTCTAGACCCTTGGATTGGTCGAAACTACTTTCATCGTCTTCATAATTGCATCCAATTTTTGAATTATGTATATGACTACTTGAAATTGGATTAAAAAAAATGATGCTCGAACTATAATTTTATCTCCCAGTAAGCCGACAACTCTTCTGCATATGTGCTTTATTGGATTTGTTGGTAATTTTATTATTAGAATAACGTTATACGTTCTATACTGTAAAATCGAACGGAAAATCAAATACACTATCTGCATATAATGTTGGTTCAATTGTACCATGCAAGCATATTTAATTGCATGTCCAAAAATTCTTTCAGCAAAGATATATATGTTCCGCTTTCTTGAATATCAAGTATTAGGTTTGCTTGAAATTCTTAATTTTTCCACTTTATTTTACACCAACAGAAACAGCTCAATTACGAATTTATGACCAAATTATTTTTCAAGATATAAATTCTCTTTTTCTTTAATTTTAAACAAACTTTTATTTTTAACAAAACATATTTACTCTCTTCCATTTAATTATGTCAGCTTTATTTGTATGTTTTTTCGATAATAATAGTATGTATTATTGTATTGTTTTCTAACCTATAGCCTAATGAACTTAACCTATGGTCTAATGAAAATTTTCCTATAAAAAAATTATCATTATTCAATTTGTATGATTGCAATTGGTCAAATTGTTTCGATTTCATTAAAATTATTTTCAAATTATAATCACAATTGCTTTGATAAGTTTTGTTCAAAAATCAAATTTTAATTTAAATTCTCTTATTTCGTTTAGTTGAACTTGGTTGTTTGTATGAGAATGGCGTTTTTTTATCATCAGGGTTTCTTATTAAGAAATTTGATTTATCAACTAAAACAATAAAGATTTATTGTTTTAATTGAAGAAAATGTTTTGATTTTTTATAATACACAATTCTTTGTCAGAGAATAAAGTATTGTAATCGATTCGTTAATAATGAATTTTATTCATTCATAGGCACTCGAGACTATTGATTCGGGCAAAGCATTCCATTTGTACGATGTACGCACAAAGAAATCCCTTTGCATTCTAATACTATGACAGTGAGTAATCTCGACAGTCCGACCACCTGCCCAAACCGATTGACGAGTCAAACGGGGAAAAACTTATGTCTGAGGCATTATGGACCTGATTTCATCCGAGCACTGCTGATGACGATATTTATAAAAAACAACGAGATCAGTAACAGTGCGACGATGTTGTAGGGAATCAAGATCTAATTTTAAATCTCGATCACCAACAATTAGTATAGCACGCTTTTGAACAGAGTCCAAAAGAGCTAGGATAGTAACAGACACAGCGCCCCAAACTTGACAACAACACTCCATACAGGGACGAATATAGGACTTATAAATGTGGAGTAATTGATGTGAAGTAAAATATTTTTTACATCTATTGAGGAGGCCGAGTTTTCTTGACGCACTCTTTGCCATGGCCATTATATCATCGTTCCAGAGCAAGTCATTGGATATTGTGATTCCCAATAAACGAATGCTTTCACATTCGTGTATTTGTTGAACATAATCATAATTTTGGTTAGTTAATAAATTAAACTTACAGTTCTCCAATTGATTTTCATTTATTATATTACACTAAATTCACTTACAATTGATACATATAATTTTCTATTATTCTATTGATCTACTAATACATAATCACAATTTTTGGTTAACTAACAAATCAAACTTACAGTTCTACCGTTGATTTTTATTTATTATATTACACTCAATTCACTTACATATAATTTTCTTTATAAATTTCGTAATTTTTTATATTGATCCACTCTCCAGAATCACTGACTTATTTTAATTTTTGGAAAATGGATTCAACTCTTAATAACGACTTGCTCGACTCTTAATAATGACTTGCTCGACTCTTAATAACGACTGTTTTTTAATATCAAAATTACTTAAATTTATAATAATAATAATTTGGCCAAGATTTATTTGATTATTTGTCACACCCAATTTATTTAAAATTAAACCGATTTGATTTCGATGTATAAACAAAAATGCTAAAACCGAATTATTTCATTACCTCAATTTCTTGTATTTTTGTAACTTGGTTTAAATAATTAAAATTATTATTTAAAACAAATTACTTAATACAAGAAATGTTTAATTTGCATTTGAGGTTTTCAATTTATTTAATATTTGGTTTTGTTCTAATTTTGTGGAAATGAATACAAAATGATTTTCAAATCATCAAATGATTAATTGGGTTGTGACATTTATGCATTAATACATTAATCATTATGAAAATTTGGGAAGTTGTTGTGTACGCTTATTTTGCTTTTTATTAAACTATCGTTTTAAACGGTAGTTTGCTTTGATCAATGTTTTTTTGTTGAACATAATTTTTATGAAATTAAAAATAACGTAAGAAAGATAGTAAAACCTGAAACATTTGTATATCAAAATTATATGTATCTTCACCAACATCTTCACCAAATATGTTGTTGGTTTGGAATTGTATGTAATACATGTTTCTAAAATTAAGTGAAGACTTAATACTTGTAACTTGATACTTGATAACATCGGTTATATCGATTTTTAGCTCACAATTACGAGTCGGAAATCGCATAAATTCTATACAAAGAAGCATAGTTTATGTATGATTAAAATAATTAAAATAATAAATAAAATAATTAAAAATGGTGGCACTTAGTCGATAGTGATTTGCAAACGGCAACAATGCGCATTAATACCAATGAATTTACTTAGCTTTCCGCAGGAAGATTTGTAAAATTTTAAATTGTTGATCTATGGGTGTGACGACAACCATGCGTACTTTAGTCCCTGCTGTTGGCATATGAGTTATCTTGAGATATCGTATACCACTGGCAATAGCAGTGCAATCTCATTAGCCAAAGTAATGTTAGAATTTAGAAAATACTTAGAAATACTTTAGAAATACTTTAGAAAATACATTAGAAAATACAGCACCCCTGGCGGATGAAGTATTTTCAATCAACGATACCATCCCTTACTCTATGTTATGGAATATTCTTTGATGATACGCTATTTTTTTTTAAACAAAATGTGTTTGGTAGGAGAAATTACAAGGTGTGTCACAACAACGCATAAAAAACTTTTAAGAACAAGGTCCCACAACAACATGCTTTGTAAGGTGTTGATAGACGCAAATTTTTATATGATATGCTTTGATATGAAATATAAAAATGTATATAATAGTTGCTTGGAATGCTGATAGATGTTAAACCCAGAATAATTTTAATGATTTTAATTTAAACATTCTGAAATTTTAATTTGCGATACTACAATAATTGGAAGATACAAAAAAATACAGCTATTTCACAGATTTAAGTTTTCACTTCTGTCGGCAGTCCTTAACACTGCCTTTTTTTTTATTTTGCTTTATATTTTTGGTTTTTTTGGCAAAAGTGAGCATCTAGGGAAACTTTAAAAATTATTTTACCAGAATAATTATTATATTTTTTTTTAGGTAAAGTAGATAAAAAGCAATTATTACAATTTCATACAGAGAGACGACGGCACTTCACGTCATCCCAATTCTTCAGTTGATTTTCAACGGCAACCCTATTTTAGTTTTTTTTCTGCAAATTTTTCAGACAAATTCGCTTTTTATCTCTTATTTTATTTTTATTTTTTATATCTTATCAAGAAATATTGACCATGTCATATTTTATATTTGCTAGGATTTATCGTTTAGTTATTCATTATTTAACAAAAATTATATAAAAAACAAAAAAAAATTGCGTCCATTAAAATCCTTAGAACGCATGTTGTTGTGGAACCTTGGTCTTAAAAGTTTTTATGTATTGTTGTGACGCATATTGTAATGCCTACTACACATCACATTTTATTTTAAAAAAATGATAATATTGGTTGTTGAAGCAAAAGTATTTTGATTTGATGTACTGACTTATTAACCGAAAAAATCGTTTCTCAACAAATGTTCCATTTAATAATTCGATAATACGAATCCTTTATTTATCTTACCATAAGTTAAATTTAATCTTCATTTTCTTATATTTGCATTGATAAAAAATCGGCAACAGGTGCTTGAATTAATGAAAAAAATTATCATTAAAAAAAATTCACATCCCTCTTAAAGTGAAAAGAAATATTTTCGTTTTACGTTTTTTCATTTTTTTTCCTGTGCTTTCAATATGAAACAAACATTTGTCTTTTCATCAAAATAAAAATAATAACAACAACAACAAGAAAGAACTAACAAATCCTATGAATCAATATCGACATAAAAATAAAATTTTCCCACATTCTTTAGTCGAATGAATTTCGAACAAAAATATGTACAGGTGTCCCCTACAACTTTATTGGTTTTTATCTTAATTTTTTTTATTTATTTCATTTTTTATTCTGTCGAAAGAACTGCTTTTAATTCAATTCAATTCAGTTTTTGGTACATACAACTGCAGAGAACGTTACCTACCCCAATTGAAAAGATTTATTTTTTTTTTTTTGCTTTGTTGTTTCTATTGCGAATTTAAGTGAATATAAAAGAATATCATCTTGCACTTGAAATATGAGTTACACTTTTTTTTTGTGGAGAAAAATGAATTTTTTTTTGATTTATAAAACAAATGTTATATTTTTTGAATATAAATTAGGAAAAATTAGGAAAACAAAAATACGGGTTTGTGATTGGGAAACCATTTGAAATCAATGGGTTGCAGAATAAAAAGTTAAAAACGACATTGTTTCAGAAATTCGACAAGCTCAGTTCTGATAGATTTTACACACAATTCAAATTATTTTTTTTTTAAGCATGAGCTCAGCTCTTTGGTTGTAAATTATATTCTATTATTATATTATTTTTAGTTGTTTCAGTGATTGGAGAGGTCGGTATCACGAAAAGAAGATTTATATAGATATCGAATTACTATTTTGGTTATACCATTTGGGATCGTTATTTAAAAAAAATTAATTTTAATGTTAGTTCTTGAAAAATTTATGGTTTCTGATATAAGCCGTGTTCGATTTGACTGAAACAACTGAAGCAATTGAAAAATTAAATGCAATTGTTGTTGTTTTTTCAGTTGTTTCAGTCAAATCGAACGCACCTAAAGTTTTATGTGAAATTCATCGGAAATCATTTCATTTTTAATTTGTGTGAGGTTGAATTGATGTATGATAAACAATTTTGCGAAACTATTGTGATTTTAGCATATCCGAAATGACATTAGTTGAACTTTAGGATTCCTAGAAATAGAAGAAAAATATATATATAGAGAGATAACTTAATTGAATACTGATGCGAAACAAGAATAGACTGGAAAGGAAATTTAACAATCGTATTGTTGGACAACGTTCAATACTTGCAAGCTTTCGGTCAAGAAAAATTTATTGTAGTTTTAGTATTCCAGTTATACATAGTTACATCCATGAAGGAATCAATTTTTGTTAATTTATTTATTTTTTTAACTACGAGTGTGAGCAGTACCCTGCGCAAATTTGCGTTGATCAACACTTCAAAACGCATTTTGTCGAGAAACCTAAGTTGTAAAAGGTTTTATGTGTTATTGTGACAGATAGTTTAATTCCCCTAAATTTTTTTATTTAGCGTATGGTTTTTATGACGCATTAAAAAACAAAAATAAAACTTAAAATAGGTAGATTTTTCTATGACATCTACGTAAAACAAAACATGAATACACATTAAATGAGCTTACAATGAATTTGATTGCGCGTCTTTTAGTTAAAAAGTAAAAAGTAAAAATATTTGATCATTGGGCAGTACATTTGAACATTAGATGTTTACATCGAGTGAGTCTATCCATGCTACTACATCGGGCGTTGCCAAATGGATGTCTGCGATGTTGTCATTGTATCGTTGAATTGGACACACAGTTGCTATGTGTTTTATGGTTTGTTGTGGAGCTCCGCAGTCACATTGAGGGGACTCTGAAATGCCCCACTTGTAGAAAGAATCAGCACAACGTCCATGATTCGTTCTTATTTGGTTTAGTGTAGTCCAGGTACGACGTGGCAAATCGAAACCAGGTTGGGTAGAAGTCGGGTTAGTAATAGAAGGCCCAAGTGTATTGTAATGATAACAGGAGGTGTCGCAGGCATCCAAGATATTAAAATTAGTTGCCAACAGGTTGCTGGCAGTTTTATGTGGAGGCTTTTTTGACTTCAATCGACAATGAGTATGGTCACCGTAATATTCGTGTAAGGGTAACGTGATATTGTTGGTTACCTTTTTATGTTCACGCATAAGCGCATGTGAGCGTCTGAGTGCAGGTGGAGCGATATTGCTTAATACAGGGAGCCAAGGTAAAGGAGTAGACCTGATAGTACCACTTATGGTACGCATCGTGGCATGCAGCTGGCAGTCAACTTTTTGAGTATGTGTGCTATTCAACCAGACTGGTGCGCCGTACTCAGACACTGAGTAAACCAGACTTAGAGCAGTTGTGCGGAGGGTAGATGGAGTAGCACCCCATGTCGAGCCTGTCAGTTTGTGCAATATATTGTTTCTCATTTTAAGTTTTTTTGGCGTATTCTCTAGGTGGAGTTTAAAAGAAAGAGTTCTATCGAGAGTAATGCCCAGATACTTTGGCTGTTGATTGTGATTAATGACAGTGCCGTTAAATGACACTGATAGTTCGTGTTTTGCCAGTTTATTGTTTAAGTGGAAACAAGAACTCTCGGTTTTACTTAGATTAGGAAATAGACTCCGCGTTCGAAAATAGTCATTCATTATCGCCAGGTCAGGCTGAGAGCAAATCTTCCAAGACACCCATGTCTTTATTTTGAGTGACCAGGGTCCAGTCATCAGCGTAACCAAATTTCTTTGATGTGGTGTCAGGAATGTCATGAATGTACAAATTAAAAAGTAATGGAGCCAGGACGGAGCCCTGTGGTAAACCATTATTAAGCATTTTGGACCTACCACAGGAATTATTTAGATGGACTTTGAATACACGATTACTCAGCATGTTGTTAATTAAACGCGAGATGGTGCTACAAGGCATTGCATTGAACAGCTTATATATAATCCCAATTCGCCAGACCGTGTCATATGCTGCAGTGAGATCGATGAATACTGCGCCTGTTTTTAATTGTTTTTGATACCCAGCTTCGATCTAGGATGCTAAGGCGAGCAGTTGGTCAGTGCAACTGCGATTGGGACGGAAACCAGCTTGTTCGCCTGGGATCTGGTCGTTCAGTATCGAGGCGATACGGTTGTATATGAACCGTTCTATCAATTTGTAGCAGGTGCTCAAAAGGGCAATCGGGCGGTAGCTTCCTGGTTCGTTAGATGGTTTACCTGGCTTAAGTTTCGCTATCACTTTTGAAGTCTTAAAATGTTTTGGAAGATTGCCGGTTTCTAGGATATTCGAGAAAAATTTAGTTAGCCATTGTTTTAGATTTTTTTCCAGCATTTCTAATAAATTCTGGAAATATACCATCGTACCCTGCTGCCTTTCCGTTTTTTGTTTGGGACAGATCAAGTTCTTCGCTACTAAAAACGTTCGCATACTTCGGTGGAGACGAGCAACTGCGCTTCATTTCTCTTAATTTACGTTTAATTGTTCTTTTATGAAGGCGATTAATAGAAGAACGAGATATGTTTACGATACGATTCGCAATGTCCTCTGGATTTATTTCATTGTTAGTACGAGCAATTGAGTTTGAGCCACCCAGCTTCCGAAGGAGACCAAGCTTCCCTGCTTGAATGGGAAAAATCTATGTTTTCAACAGCGCTAATCCACTTTTGCTTTCTTGCGGCGTCCAGTGAGTAAATTACAATCACTACTAAGGTACTCCTCATATAATTTATCGCTCTCTCTACTCCAGCCAGGAATGGATTCTTCACGGAAGTCTCTTGGAATGCATTTCTTAGCAGTTGAGATGATGGCTCCAACGAACCTATCGTAGTTTTTAGGAATGGGCTGGATCCAGCGTATCACTGCATCCAAATCCAACCTATATTTATATTCTCAGCTTTGTTAAAACTCCATCTAGGTTGAGGAGTAGAGTTAACGAGTGGAATTTGGATTCCTACCTCAAGAATTACTGGACGATGTTGAGAGCGTGGGAAACCTTGTAAGACAGCCCTAGATATTGGAATAGGGTTTCGTAGTTCGTTTTTTGCGGAAAAACAGAGGTCGGGATTGTAATCACGTCGCTATCTAGCAGATCTAAAGATTTTCAAGTCTTTCGCATTATATAGCAGGAACAGGTTGTTACCATCCGCCCAGTCCGTCAGTTGTATGCCATTGGGATTGTTGTTTGAGTAGGACCACTGTGTGTGATGGCTATTGAAGTCACCAGTATATATTGCTGGGTGAAGAAATAATGGTAAAGTAGCAGCTGGCAATCCTTTATTTGGAGGCTTGTATACGTTTACAATCTTCATGTCTGATATATCAACAAAAATAAGATGTATATCGTTGTCCGTCTGTGTAAGTACATGGGTGCAGTTCATGATTTCTGACTTAACATACATGGCAGATCCATATGCTTGATGGCAAATAGCACTAATTAATTTGTAACCAACAATGTTCCCTCTAGAGGTAAGTTGCGCTACATCTGCTGCATGCGTTTCTTGCAGAATTACCACATCGATGTTGAAATCTTTTAATACTCTTTGTAAATGTTCAGTTTTTGAGTTGCTTATGCCTTCAATGTTCAATTGCAAAATACGGACTGAGGGTCCAATATTTTTTGTCTTATGGTGCTGAAAAGTACGGTTGTTATTATGATTTTGATTTTGGTTCATGTTTATTTTTTTTTTGTATCACAGCGAGTTCAGAGTATCACAGAGTTCGAAATGAAATATTTGACTACCAAGTTAAAATAGACTATTCGCATAACCCAGGGTGTAACACGAGAAGCTTGTCTATTAACACACCCCAAAGAAAGTATTTTATTAAAAAAAATTACGGGGTTAAGGTTAATTCGTACGAAAGTAATGTACCAATAGTACATTAAAGTATGACATTTGAAGAATATTTTTTAAATTTTCAGGAAGAAATATTAAAAAACACGGCAATAGCAGCAATTATTCGGACGTGTCTCGGAAAAAATTAGAATTGGGGTGCCCCTCATAACTTGGTGCTGGATCATCCGAAATCAAAAAATCACAGTTCGTTCGTTAGATAATAGTTTTCCCCAGGTAACGCTAGGTGGGTTTTTCGAAATTTTAATTTTTCACTTTTTTGGAACACTTTGAAGGGAAAACGCGGTTTTTTGCGAAAAAAATCGGCTAATTTGTTATTGTAAAATAAAAATTATTACCAAAATTTGCAAAAACTCTTCAGCGTTACCTCGTAAATTATGTACAGAAATAGTGTTCACAATACAAAAGGTTCGGTGCAGTAGTTTTGAAGTTATGAGGGGCACCGACTTTGAAAACGTTTGGAAAACGCTTTAAAGTTTTGAACAATAAAAAATCTGGTATAAAACGTTCATAAGCAAATTTAAAAATACTAGTAGCTTCGTCAATTTTGCTCCATTCGATTGGAAATTTTGACACAATATTCTTAAAATATTACGCATTCAATTAAAAAAATTTTAAAAAAAATTTTAAAACCAAAATTTTATAAAATCTGAATTAAAAATATTTTGAACAAGTACTAGGTCATTCAATAAGTCCGTAGGATGACACATAGATGGCGTTACTAGAATTTTTTCCATATGATTTTTATTTAGTACTAACCTTCAAACGATACGTGTATAAATTTGACAGCAATCTGACTATTTATTCGTGAGTTATAGCATTTTGTGTGAAGCAACTTTTGTTTTTGAAAAAAAATGGAAAAAAGTGAATTTCGAATTTTAATAAAGCATTGCTTTTTGATGAAACAATATACAGTGGAAACCAAACAATGGCTTGATAAACATTATCCAAACTCTGCTCCATCGAGACAAATGGTAGAGAAGTGGATGGCTGAATTTAAATGTGGTCGTACCAGCACAAAAGATGCAGAGCGCAGTGGACGCCCAAATGAGGCTGTTATTCCAGAAAACATAAAAAAAATCCACAAATTGGTTATGAACGATCGCAAATTGAAGGTGCACTAAATAGCTGACATTGTAAAGGTAGCAGATGGTAGTATTTTTACCATTTTACATGAACATTTGGGTATGCGAAAGCTCTGTGCAAATTGGGTGCCGCGTGAGCTAACAGTCGACCAAAAACAACAACGAATCGATGCTTCGGAGGAGTCTTTGGCACTGTTAAACCGCAATAAAAGGGAATTCTATCGTAGATATGTGACAATGGATGAGACATGGCTTCACAATTACACACCAGAATCCAAAAGACAGTCAGCTGAGTGGACAGCAGTCGACGAACCGAATCCAAAGCGAGCAAAGACGCAACAGTCGGCCGGTAAGGTGATGGCGTCTGTATTTTGGGATACGAACGGAATAATATTCATCGACTATCTCCAAAAAGGAACCACCATCAACAGAGAGTATTACTGTGAACTTTTGGATCGATTGAAGGCTGAAATCGCAAAGAAACGGCCACATTTGCAAAAGAAAAAAGTGTTGTTTCACCAAGATAATGCACCGTGTCACAGATCGATGAAAACGATGGCAAAATTGAATGAATTGGACTTTGAATTGCTTACCCACCCACCATATTCTCCAGATCTAGCCCCCAGCGACTTTTTCCTGTTTTCAGATCTCAAGAGAATGCTTGCTGGAAAGAAATTTAAGTCCAATGATGAAGTAATCGCTGAAACTGAGGCCTATTTTGACGAGAAAGAGAAATCGTACTATAAAAGTGGTATAGAAAAGTTGGAAAATCGCTATACTCGTTGTATCGCCCTCGAAGGCAACTATGTTGAATAAAAAAATCGAGTTTTGTCAAAATGTTGTTTTTTTCTTACTTATCCTACGGACTTATTTGTAATTTCTTCGCAAACAAATCGTATAACCATAACAACAAAGAATAACAAATATTTTAATTGGATTAGAAAATTTGGAATCAAAGGTTGCTTTGACGAAAGTTTCTATTTTTGATTGAATTTAAACAAATGCAAATGTTTTTTATACTTTTTTGAACATAACTATGACAACAAAATAATATAGTTAAAAAGTGATACTTTATGGCCGCAAATCACAATAACAAAGCAACACTAAGGCGATATCTAGGGGAGATAAATAGTATATTATGATACTAGGACGAAAAACGTATGTTTAGACGTACGTGGGGTTTCCAAATCGAGGCGCTAGCCGAGATTTGCACCCACATTAAGTCCAAAATAGCTTACGTCCATGCGTCACATATATACTGTTTTTTATTCGCCGCTGGCAAAATATTTTTAGAAAAATTGTTTTTTCTAAATCAAGTTATAATTTTGCATAAATTTTGAAATGAATATATGTTGAGCAAGAAAGCTTCGACAAAATACTTGTTATTTTTTTTTCAAAATAATTGTATAACTATGACAACAAAATAGACTAAAAGCCCGCGACGGCCAGACCTTCGTTATTTTATAAAAGCTGAAAGTTTCTCTGCGCATACCCCTTACTCAGGTAGGAACGATAAGCGACATATGAAGTTTGGATCATAGTGGCTTTGGCAGGGAGCAGGTAACAAAGGGGACTCCAAAGTTTCGTGAAAGTATAAAAGATAATTTTTTTATATATTCTTCGGGATAGTATTAGAAGTCACGTCACCCATTGCCAGACACTTACTACCGTGGAAACCCCCCGCCAGACACCCTTAAACTTTAAAGTTTAAGGGTGTCTGGCAGGGGGTTTCCAAGATAATAAGTGTCTGGCAATGGGTGACGTGACTTCTAATACTATCCCGTAGAATATATAAAAAAATTAGCTTTTTACTTTCACGAAACTTTGGAGGCCCCTTTGTTACCTGCTCCCTGCCAAAGCCACTATGATCCAAACTTCATATGTCGCTTATCGTTCCTACCTGAGTAGGGGGTATGCGCAGAGAAACTTTCAGCTTTTATAAAATAACGAAGGTCTGGCCGTAGCGGGCTCTTGTTCTAAAATACATCATAACAATAATTTTAATTGGATTGTGAGATTTTGAATTCAAAGGTTGCTTTGATAAAAATTTCTATTTTTTATAGAATTTAAACATATACAAATGTTTTTTACTTTTTTGGACGTAACTATGACAACAAAATATATGGTTAAAAAGTGACACTTTACGGCCGCAAATCACAGTAATAAAGTACCACTTTAATATGTAGGCGTTAAAAAAGTGATTTTTTTTTCATAAAAAGAATATGAAAATATTTGATCTAGTTTTGTAGTTGTGTTTGTGAACTGTCATTTAATGTTTTTTTAATTAATAGTATTTAATTGAATAATTTTTAATTTAAAACACGATTTAAACAAAACATTTATTTAAACAATTACTACGTTTTCATGATTAGTTCAAAACGATTTGAAAACCAAATTCGAATTGAATTCACCATGAAAACATCAAAAATTACAGTTTTGAATACTATTTATTTTTAAATACGATCTTGATTTTTTTTGGGATCGTATCGGTATCCAAATATTCGGAAATACATGAAAACGGAAAACTGGATCGTGTCATGCGCAGTAAAATGTTTATGTTTGTTTTTAATTACAAAACAACTAATTTCACATTGATTTATAAAATGTTTTATTTCATTAACTTTATTGAAAAGAAAAATACAATATCAAGCATAAAAAAATAAAATATTGAACACAATTAATGAAACACAATTAAACGCTTTTGACATTTTGACAGTTTTTCAACGCAGTTTTAAAAATGTTTTCAACTCGTTTTCAATCCTATCATGAAAACACTTTACAGTTTGAATACGGGATAAGGATTTAATTCTTTTTCGATCTGCATGAAAACGTAGTAAATAACTATTTCACTTTAAGAAAATAATAATAAGCAAATGGCGGCTTGTTTGTTTACTAATTTAACAAATGTGTAAATTTATTGTACATATTTACAACTTGATCTACCAAAAAATCTAGATTCAGAAAAATGTTTTCAGATTAAAAAAAGAGCAATCTTTTTGTACAAAAAGAATACGAAATGCAAAAAAAGTGGAAAAAGCCCAGAAACTAATTTCACTTAAATCATTTTTATGCGATATAGAGTTTTTTGAGTATTATTTGCAGTGGCGGATTATGCCCTTAAGGGGCCTGAGGCGGAACAAAATTTTGGGGCCTAAGATTTTACCAAAAATTTTGCAAATGAGTTTGATTAAGACTATTTCTTAAATAATTTTTTATCCGCTTCAGAACGGAGAAAGATCGTTCCCCACTTGCGTTGCATATCGGCAATGTAAGAAATATTTTTAAAATAGTTTCCACATTGGGAAATGAAGATTGCAGGCCATCAATGATTACCTTGTACATCTTAAATGGACAAGTGATGTTCTCTTCTTTTATATATTTTAAAAAATGATGTACTTCGTCTTTAAAATATTGTACTTCTATATCCCTCGCATATGTATTTGACAATTCTAAAATACACTTGTCAACTTCATCACTGGATATATTTTGATCAAAAAATAATTTAAAATTATTTAAAACAGTTTCATATATGGACGTGCTGGTAGACATTTCAGTGGCAAGTCTATCACAGATCATATTGTGAGTATATTTATAATAAACAATTCTCGTCCTACTAGCTGTGTATCATTTGCAGATGATTCATCATACATAATTTTGCGTTTTCTTTTTCGTCCTTCTTTGTAGCTAATATTGTCTGTTAATAAGTTTGCTTGCTTTTCTATGCTCCCAAAATCATTCCGAACAACCCTTATAAATTGTGACAAAGAATTAAACAGTTTTACTCCTTGTAATAAGTTCGTTTGAATATTTTGAAATGATTTTCTAGTACTATTGATTCTTTGCAATAATATATCCCATAGAACGGATAGTAAGGCAATTCATATTTATCGAAAGAGCTAGCTAATTTTTTAACCTCAACTTTAGTAATCGGTTTTTCGTCTTCATTTTCGCTAATTTGGATAAGAACGCGGTTTAATTAAACCGCAAGGCGGATACTGCATCAGCTCTTGCAGACCATCTTGTCACTTGTGTCACTTAATTTTTTAATATGTTTGGAATTAGGATCGGAAAAATTATCAATAAGCAACTTCCATCTGTGAGTCGATGAAGAAAAGAATACATATATATTTTGGATAAAGTTAAAATAATACACCGCAGTAGAATAGGCATCTGCAGCATAATTTCCAATTAAATTAAGCGTATGACTTGTACAAGGAATAAAAATGGCGGTCTCACTTAGAGTTTTAATTCTGGCTTGTAAACCATTATATTTTCCGGCCATATATGTTTGACCGCGACAGTTTTTAATATCCAAAGACAAATTGTTTAAAGTTTTCAAAATAAGTTGTGCTAGATATTCTGAATTGTGATTTTCAATTTGTAAAAATCCAAAAATCGTTCTCTCGTATCGCCCACTTTATCAATGTACCTTAATATAAAACTTAGTTGGTCAGTGGTTCACGTCTGGCGTAGAATCAACAATAATTAAATAATATAAAGAGTCCTGAGTTTCTTGAATTAGGTGTTCTTTTACTTCAGTTCCCATTAAATTTATAAATTCATCGCATGTGGTATGTGATAAATAACTTACATTACCTTTTCCTGGATGGCTGTACCTCTCCAAATGATTTTTAAGAAAATCATCAAATTGGGATAGGTACTCAATGCATGTCATAAAATTACCTTTTCTGTTCGAATCAATATCTTCTCGATGACCACGAAATGCTAAACCCAAAGTGGCTAATAGCTTTACTGTAGCTGCAACTCTTTTTAAAACTTCCCGCCAGCATTTTTGTTGTACTTCAATTTCACGAGCTATTTGAGTATCAATACGTCCAGTTACAAACAATCTTTTTTTCAAATTTTTCAAACAAATTTTTTAGACAATCTTTTTTCCAATCAACGTTGATAAAACGAAATATACAACCTAAGCTAAAACACCTATACTATATCAATCATATCATATGGAAACCCTTTTCAAACGTTAATCCAAATGATGAATTTAGCATGTATTGTTTAAAAACTACATGGATTTTAAGCATACAATAAAAGATTTCAATTCTACACGTTAAAAAGTTTTCATTTACTTAGTTATATATGAAATTAATCTAAAATATGTACAATTATATGCTTAAAATTGAGGTTTTCAGTTTAATGCTTTCAATAAATTGTAGGTCTTAAAGAAATCCAAAATCATTGATGAAAACATAAAACTCAAATATACTTCAAATATCCAAAAAATACTTATCTGGATTTTGTTTTTATCATTAATTTTGCGATTGATATAATAACAGCCCATTGCAAATAAAGTTTTAGTATTAATATTCATTCGTAACAGTGGAACTTTTCAAAACAAAATGTTTTTTTACTATACAAATTGGAAAACGAATTTGTACATTAAAAAATTATAAAACTCTCAAATTAGAATTATTAAAATAAATACATACATGAAAAAAAGTAATACAAATTGGCAACCTAACACTTTTACATGTGGGATAATATTAAAAAAATCTTTAGGTTTAAAAACTTTGGTTGAATGAACGCAGTCATCTGATATTTGAATACCTATAAAATATCAATACTATTTGTAGTAAGGGGGCCCCTGTGCATGTGGGGCCCGAGGCGGCCGCCTCTTCCGCCTCTATGGTAATCCGCCACTGATTATTTGAAAAGAATAAAAGATTTCCCAATAAAGATTCGCTGGTATAGATTTAGTATTTCAATAATTATTTCTATTGTAAAGTTTAACTGGTGTTCAAGTAAAATAAACTTGGGTTTTTTTAAAGAGCGATTACACTAAAGTAAGGAAGGAAATAATTGGAATTTTTTCAATTCAAAGGTATAGTTGGAAATTTTTCAGATAAAAATGCCATTTCTCAATTTACTTGTTTCGGATGAATTCGAAACTTATTTCCTCTTCAGTGCAATGTTCGAATCCGTAAGGAGACACTGTAGAGAATTGAACTTTTATACAAACAAACGGAATTCTGACTTAGGAAATCTATTTTTTTCTTAATTTTTTTTTTGCCAAATAAGAACTTATGGTTGCATCTAAAAAGAAGATAATTTAACCAACAAAAGTTATATAAACAAAAGTTATATTAATCACTCAAAAATTATGTAAAAAAAATAAGTTAAAAAAAGTCAGACAAGTGCGAATAAAATTCGCTCGCCAAGGGTTCCGTGAATGTAAAAGAACACAATATCAAAAATTATTGACAAAACGTTGTGTTGTAATGTCCTTATATTGCCAGACCATAGACGGCTAACAAAATAAAAGTTTAATCGTAAATGTCAATAGTAAATTACAATCAAATCTACATTGTTCAAAAATGACTCAAAAAATGTTACATTAGGTTAAATCTCATCCATAGATGTTTATGGTAACTAGATTTAATTACACCAGCTTGTAAATGGTTTATATTTGATTATTTTTTCGGTCAATCAAATGTTTTTTTTAAATTGTAATGTTTCTTAAATTAAGTGCTCCTTCATATGACACCCCACTCGCTTGGGTCATAAATGTTTTTTTACTCTCTCCACACCCATCTCCTAAACACACAGAAATATAGTTATTTGGACTTCGCTATGATTTTCATTCAAAATTTACAAATTCTCCTGCCTCTGTGAGTTTTTACAAATTTTCTGTCAATCAGTGTCGAAATGTAGTGGGAGGGGGAACGGTTTAAATTTTGCACTTTTTCGACAATAACTCAAAAACTGTGCATCGCAAAATTCTAAAAAATATTGCAATGATTTCTAAATTAGGTGTTCTTTCAAATGACACCCCACTCGTTTGGGTCAAAAATGTTTTTTTACCCTCTCTACCCCCGTCCCCTAAATACACAGAAACATAATTATTTGAGACTTCGCTATAATTTTCAAACAAAATTTACCAAATTTCCTTACTCTGTGAATTTTACTTCCGTCTGAAAGACCTAAGTATTACATTCATGAGCCAAAAGTGAAATTCTTACCCCCACTTTTCTGGCATTTCTCGACGTTTTAGGACCTCCTGATTCTAAAAAAGCAAAAAAAAAATGTATGTCTGTCTGCCGTCCGGCCGTCCGTCATTACCTACGCTGCAGGGAAAACCGCTGGAGGGATTTCAAAAAATTTTTTTCTAAAAATAGGTATACTCAAGGGACAGGTCCGAAAGGACGCTGTGTTCGATAACTGTACCGGATGTTTGTCATAAAAATCATTATGTTTGTCAAAAATAGCAAATTTTCATATTTTTGGCTTAAAAAACGTTCATTTTAAGTGATTACGAGTAGGAACATTAAATTTGGAGAAATCTTGATGGTAGGGATTGATATGCGAGACCAAAAACTAGCTTATTGCATTATAAGTTTATCAAAAAAATGTTGTCAAGTGTGTCAAAAGAAAGATTTTTATTTATTTTTTTACCAAATTTTTTGGAAAAAAATAAAATTGTTTGTTTGAAATGAAATTTTATTATTATTATAGAGAATGATGGCATTGTAAGTTTGTCAAAAAAATAATGTCAAGTGTGTCAAAAAATGATTTCATTTATTTTTTTAGCCAATTTTTTGGAAAAAAAATGTAGCTGTTTTTATGACGTAAATGTATTTGAAAATGAAATTGGACATGGAAAATTTAGAATTTGTTATAGTTTTTTTAAATATTTTTGGAATTTTAAGAAAGTTTGTATTTGATTTTGTAATCATTTTTACAATATTTTTAGAATTTCGAAAAAAGTTTTAATATTTGATTTTGTAAGAATTTTTTGGATATTTTAAAAATTTTGAAAAATTCTTAATTTTTGATTTTATTATGATTTTTGGAATTTTGAAAATATTTTCAAATATTGATTTTGTAATAATTTTTGCAATATATTTTTAGAATTTTGGAAAGAATTTGAATTTTTAAGAATTTTTGGATTATTATCGGAATTTAGAAAAATTTTAAATATTTGATTATATTCTAATTTTTGGAATATTTTTGGAATTTTGAAAAAAGTCTCATTTTTTTGATTTTGTTATAATTTTTGCAATATTTTTAGAATTATTGAAAAAGGTTTTAATCTTAGATTTTGTAATAATATTTAGAATTTTGAAAAATTTTAAATTTTTGATTTTATTATAATTTTTGGAATTTTGAAAAAATTTTCAATTTTTGATTTTGTACTAATTTTTGCAATATATTTAGAATTTTGAAAAAACTTGGAATCTTTAAGAATTTTTGGAATATTTGAATTTAGAAAAAGTATAAATATTTGATTTTATTCTTATTTGTAGAATATTTTTGGAATTTTGAAAACAGTTTTAATTTTTGAGATATTGTTATAATTTTTGCAATATTTTTGAAAATATGAATTTGTGATTTTGTAATATTTTCTCGAGGTTTTGAGTAGTTTGCTGATTGTATCATCTTTTCACTAAAATGTTAATTTACGATCTGTTATAATTTTCGGCAACGTATTGATGTTTCGTGTTAGTTTTGTAATTAATTTCTAAACAGAGATTAAAAAAAATACTTTACTTTACCAAAGAGTTATGTTTGATATACATCGCTGCCCAAAACTATAAACCATGTCCTCATAAAAGTTTTATGCCGAAAATTATATCAAAATCCTTAACCCAGACCGAAGTCTTGATATCTCAGAGCTGTGAGATTTAAGCCCCTCCATATTTTTCAAATTTTTTTGTCAATCAGTGTCAAAACTCGAAACGTAGGGGGGCGCGGCGGTCTGAAAGTCGCAATGCAATGTTTTCTAAATTAGGTGCGATTTCAAATGACACCCCTCTTGACCACATTTTAAATAGTGTTTTTACCCTTTCTCATATCCACCCCCATAATAAATATTATTATGAGTATATGACACTATTATGTATTACTTCGGTCTAAAAGACCTAAGTATTACATTCATGAGCTCAAAGTGAAATTCTTACCCCCACTTTTTTTGACATTTCTCGACGTTTTAGGACCTCCTGATTCTAAAAAAGCAAAAAAAAATATGTGTCTGCGTGAAGGCCGGCCGGCCATCATTACCTACGCTGCAGGGAAAACCGCTGGAGGGATTTCAAAATTTTTTTTTTCTAAAAATAGGTATACTCAAGGGACAGGTCCGAAAGGACGCTCTGTTCGATAACTGTACCGAAAGTGTGTCAAAAAAATCATTGTGTGTGTCAAAAATAGCAAATTTTCATATTTTTGGCTTAAAAAACGTTCATTTTAAGTGATTACGAGTAGGAACATTAAATTTGGAGAAATCTTGATGGTCGGGATTGGTAACTGAGATCAAAAACTAGATTATTGCATTATAAGTTTGTCAAAAAAGTTGTCAAGTGTGTCAAAAGAAAGATTTTTATTTATTTTTTTACCTAATTTTTTGGAAACAAAATAAAATTAATTGTTTGTTTGAAATGAAATTTTATTATTATTATTGAAAATTATGGCATTATAAGTTTGTCAAAAAAATGTTGTCAAGTGTGTCAAAAGAAAGATTTTAATTTATTTTTTTAACCAATTTTTCGGAAAAAATAAAATTGTTTGTTTGAAGTGAAATTTTATTATTATTATTGAGAATTATTGCATTATAAGTTTGTCAAAAAAATGTTGTCAAGTGTGTAAAAAGCAAGATTTTTATTTATTTTTTTACCCAATTTTTTGGAAAAAAATAAAATTGTTTGTTTGAAATGAAATTTTATTATTATTATTGAGAATTATGGCATTATAAGTTTGTCAAAAAAATGTTGTCAAGTGTGTCAGAAGAAATTTTTTTATTTATTTTTTTACCCAATTTTTTGGAAAAAAATGAAATTGTTTGTTTGAAATGAAATTTTATTATTATTATTGAGAATTATGGGCATTATAAGTTTGTCAAAAAAATGTTGTCAAGTGTGTCAAAAGAAAGATTTTTATTTATTTTTTACCCAATTTTTTGGAAAAAAATAAAATTGTTTGTTTGAAATGAAATTTTATTATTATTATAGAGAATTATGCTGGAATTATTACAAGTTTGTCAAAAAAATGTTGTCAAGTGTGTCAAAAGAAAGATTTTTATTTATTTTTTTACCCAATTTTTTGGAAATAAATGAAATTGTTTGTTTGAAATGAAATTTTATTATTTTATTGAGAATTATGGCATTGTAAGTTTGTCAAAAAAATGTTGTCAAGTGTGTCAGAAGAAAGGTTTTTATTTATTTTTTACCCAATTTTTTTTAGAAAAAATTAAATTAATAGGTTGTATGACATGAAATTTTATTATTATTATAGAGATTTATGGCATTATAAGTTTGTCAAAAAAATAATGTCAAGTGTGTCAAAAATGATTTCATTTATTTTTTAGCCGATTTTTGGAAAAAAATGTAGCTGTTTTTATGATGTAAATGTAATTGAAAATGAAATTGGACATGGAAATTTTTGAATTTGTTATAGTTTTTGAAATATTTTTGGAATTTTGAAAATGTTTGTATTTTTGATTTTTTAATAATTTTTTTGCAATATTTTTAGAATTTCGGAAAAAGTTTTAATTTTTGATTTTGTAAGAATTTTTGGAATATTTTTAGAATTTTGAAATATTTTTAATTTTTGATTTTATTATAATTTTTGGAATTTTGAAAAAAGTTTTAATTTTTGATTTTGTAATAATTTTTGCAATAATTTTAGAATTTTGTAAAAAGTTGGAATTTTTAAGAATTTTTGGATTATTATTGGAATTTAGAAAAAGTTCAAATATTTGATTTCATTCTAATGTTTGTAATATTTTTGGAATTTTGAAAAAAGTTTCAACTTTTGATTTTGTAAGAATTTTTGCAATATTTTTAGAATTTGGAAAAAAATAGAATTTTTGAATTTTATATATATATATTTAGAGTTTTGAAAAAAGTTTCATTTTTTGATTTTGTAAGAATTTTTGGAATATCTTTAGAATTTTGAAAAATTTTAAATTTTTGATTTTGTTATAATTTTTGGAATTTTGAAAAAAGTTTTAATTTTTTATTTTGTAATAATTTTTGCAATATTTTTGGAAAAGTTTAAATTTTTAAGTATTTTTGGAATGTTATCGGAATTTAGAAAAAGTTTAAATATTTGATTTTATTCTAACTTTTGGAATATTTTTGGAATTTTGAAAAAGTTTGATTTTATTTAATTTAACAATATAGATATTTGGAATTTTGATTATAATTTTCCGGCAACGTATTGATGTTTCGTGTTAGTTTTGTAATAAACTTTTAAACAGAGATAAAAAATACATGTACTTTAACAAAGAGTTATGTTTGATATGCATCGCTGCCCAAAACTAAAAACCATGTCCTCATAAAAGTTTTATGCCAAAAACTATAGCAAAATACTTAACCCAGACCGAAGTCTTGATATCTCAGAGCTGTGAGATTTCAGCCCCTCCATATTTTTATATTAAAAACTAATTTTTCTATCATTCCAAATAAATTTGAATATTTTCGATCAGTCAGGTTCGGAACTAATCGAGGTAAGAAAACACGAAGAAAACGTCATTATTCAAAATTATACAAAAAAGGTGAGGTGTAGAATTCCAAAACAAATTTTTAAGGAATACTGAAATGAAGCCCTTTCATATGATACCCTACTTGAATCTATAAAAAAATGTATTTTCTCAAAGGTCTCCCATCGTAACCCTGTAAGCCAAACGAAAACAACTTTAGTTTTATTTGTATCTGTCATTTTATGTGGACATATTGGTTTTATAAGCACCTCAAATTTCAGGTCCATTTCCAGCATTTATGGTTTATGAGATAATCGAAAAAATTTTATGTTTGTTTTCTATGAAATAAAATTGTTATCAGGTAAAAGTTTGATGCACCGACCTTACTATCATGCCACAACAACCTAACTAAATTCACAAATAAATAAATTTTCAAACATTATTTTGAGCAGTTATGCACTATATTATATTAAAACACTTGTGGCACGGTCACTCTGATAACAATCTCCCTTCTGATTATAATTTATATAATCCCCGATCGGACAAAATGAACGAGTATATATATACAGTAAGATTCTCCATCTCTTGCTTCCTCTATTCTCATTTTTTTCATCGTACACAATTTCAAAATTTCTAGTTCAAATTTCCATTTATCATCTCAATAAATATCTGTTCAAACCAGAAAATATTCCTTTCCAAATACAGACAACGGTTTTATTATTTATAAATCCACAACTGTATTCTGTCTACATACAACACTTTGACCTAGCTTTAAAATTTCTATGTAGACACAAACAAGTATTATTAATTGGTATTGAGTGACGCACCAAAACAATTAACTAAAAAAAATGTTAAAATATTATTGACTTCATCATCACTTATTTATTTACTTAAGTCTAATTTTTCCACTGTATTATGGAAATGGATTTGCATGGGATTTTTTGGGGCTAGGAGTAAAAGGGGGTTTTATCTGAGAAATTTCTGACCATGCCTTTGAATTGAAAAAAATTTAATTAGTTATTTGAATTTCATTGTTCTCAAAAATCCCCAATAAATTTAAATTTCCATAATGTTGTCTAATATGCATATATATAGAAATTTAATGCAAAAATTCACTACTTAAAATAAACATTTTTAAGCCAAAAAGTATGCAATTTTTTTTTACTCCCTTGCGATACAGATATCGAACTCATCGCCCTCTCATGCCTTACCATTCACGAAACCTATTGTTAGAACCCATTTTTACGGACAGGCATAAAAGTGGGAATAAGAATTCGAAATCTTGCTCGGCATTGTAGCACTTAGAACTTTCTGACCGGAGTAATTGCATTGCTTTACCAATTTTTAATTATGTATATATGCGCTATTCAATTTCGATACAAAGCTACATGGTAAGAAAAATATTTAAAAAATGGATTATTAAAGATCATACTTCTCGACTATACTAGTATCAGTTAAAAGCCTAAACAATAGTTCAAGATGATTTGTATAAGAGTTTGTCGGGCATAAAAACGAAACAATTTATGAACATTAAAGATGGTCCTTCTTCTCCATAATTAAATAGTATTCTACTGTCAAGATCAAAAACGTATAAAAGGTAAATATATTTAAAATTAAATTAATTTTTTTTCATTTCCATAAAACCCTACGATTTCAGTAAAATAGTCTCATAGTTTTAGAGATTATGAATCCTTGTGTCATTGTTTTTTAAATTTATTTTAAAAAAACCGAAAAAATTGAATGACATTTTAATTAATTTTTTGTTGTTATTTTAATTTTTAATTTTTATTATGTTTAGTTTTTCAACCATTGAAGTATTATTTCATGTTATAAGTTGTCTTATGTTTTTTTATTATTATTTTTTTTAAATTAAATTCAGATAACAAATTCGAAGAAATGTTGAAATATACTGTAATAAAAATTAAATTGAAAGATTATAACTTAATTGTATGTTGTCATATGTAATCTGATGAATGGAATTTTATTGTTATGCATGATTAGATTAATTATGAAAAGATGTTGGAAGTGTAAACGGGGTGCTCTAAGGACGTCGTTTTATTGTATTATTTTATTTAAATTTTTTGATCTATTTGATTTATTGTACTGTTCTTTTGAAAAACTTTCACTGAACTCTGCCATTTGTTGATAATTCCTAACTCCATCTCATCTATTCCGAGAATTAAGAACAACCTCTTTGATGTTTACAGTTTTAGATTTAATGCCCAATTTAATTAATTTATTAATTTGGTTCTCCATGAGAACTTATTTTTTAACTCTGATGTACATAATTTTAAATGATATATTCATAGTTTCCGAATTGCAATCTTCTGACAATTTTTGTGTATGATATAACAAATGTATGGTCAATTTTTTAAAGCGAAATAAAACAGGAACTAAACATTTAAAATAATACTATAACCTTAAATTTACTGTATCTGTATCTAGGGCATGGTCGATTAATCGATTGGGACTGAATATCGATTAACGATTAATATAAAAATTTTAACATCGATTAATCGATTAATCGATTAAATAAAATTTTTACTAATTCTAATATTTTTATTAATTTTTTTTAACAAATACGCGCGTTATATCATATTTAAAAGTTCAACTTTTCCAATGACATAGGAATAAACAAAAATTTAATAGCTATTCTATGTATTAAGGGCGTAAAGTAGGTCTTTTTTGCATAAGAGTGAAATTGTTGCTCCAGGCGTTAGCCTAGGATGTGTATCTCCCTCTCTGGCATTGAAGTTTTTAGACCCTACAAAATTAGGTGTTTGAAAATATACTGTACTAATTGAAAATGATAAGAAACAAGCTGGTTCCTTCAGAATGGAAAGTAATGGAGTTCAATATACTTCAAACCATAGTTTCCTGGTTGGAGTAATAATAAAAATATTACTTTTTTCATTTTTGTATTGGGAACAAATTTTGTTATTAATGTACTTTGTGTTATATCCATAACAACTAAAAAAGCAATTGGTAAGAAAAGAGAATACATCTTTAGACAATTAACCTTTTCACAATTCGGTACAAAATTTGTTAAATAAATTTGTAAATTTTAAAGATTTTCGTAAATTTAGATTAATCGATGAATAATTTTTTTGTTCGATTAATCGAACAATTTGCGAAATAATCAATTAATCGAACAATCGATTAATCTAACCATGCCCTATCTGTATCCATGTTTGTCTTTAATATTTTGTTTCTGTTTTGTGTGTTGAGAGCATGCAATTAGGAAATAAAAACATGAACCATGTGTATAAGATTAGATCATTTTTCCATGAATTATTAAATTAATACAAAGAAAAGAAAACAATGAAATAAATAAGAAAACAAATATCCATATATTAAAGAATAAAACACAAATAAAATTAACAGAAAAATCTACGATGATCATGGTCCATTCATTTGAGTTATAACGTTTCTTTTAAAATTAACAATATACAGTCCGGTGCAATAGTTTGCTTACAAATACAATATTTGAGACGATATTTTGGAAAATTGTTGTATGTTTTTAACGATTTTTGGATTTCGCTTGGAGAAGGAACTCAAAATTAACATTTACTGGTAATTATTTTAATAGTTATAAGCAAAACTAAAACTGTTGGTCTTAATCGATAGTTTCAGATACGCTGATTTGTGTATTTGAATTTTAACGTTTGATAATGTTTTGATTCAATGTATAAGCTTTAATCATAGACTAGGAAGTATTTTGTATTTTAAAAAGCATTACATTATCTGAATAATTGACAAACCAATTTTTGTCGTATTTTTAAGATTTGTTTCTAATATGTTATTTTTGTTTTTAATTCTTACATCATATCATAAAATATTGGTTTTATCCCATTTTCTTATATGACAAAATTTATTGCTTAGCCATCCTAACATAACAATAAAACGTAAAGACTATAGTACTGCAAGTGGTAAAACGTAGTTGAATCATTTTTCAAAATATAAAACATTTGCACTATCCACTATCCACACTTGGAACTCCACGGTGATATAAGCCTTACCGAAATCAAGTTTTTCGCAGTAGTTTTATACTGATCTGCATATAAATGTTACCACAATTTATTAATCTACTGACGAATTATGTATATAATTAATTTCAGGTCTCCGAATTGCGAGGTGACGGTTGTCGGTGATTTCAGTTCCAAATAAATTGTAGTTGAAGTGAGTTTTTTTATAACGATGATGTCGACGACAGTGAAATTATTAAAGTTGGAATTGAATTCGTTCTTTTTATTTTTAGTTTAACCTTTTAAATTTGTGTCATTTAATTTAATTATAAAGGTTATGAAAACAAAATGAAGGTTATGAAAACAAACACAATAAACAAACGAACACTTTTAATAATTAATTTTAGTGATTTAAAAAAATTACCATATATTTGAATATTTTTTGTTTGCCTTGTTTCATGTCGGCTTACTGATATTTAATTTTATTTTTTCATAATAATAAGAAAATTATTATTATTTTTTACATACACATAAGTATTTATATATCCAAATATTTAAATTTGTTGATTTCTGATTCTTTGTCGTTTAAACTGTTTCATTACAAAAAAAAGCGATTAAATGGACGCATCATTTACAAATACAATTATACACAAATTTTCAATTTACAAGTTAAATATGCAACCGCTATCTTCATGTATGAAAATGTTTGTTGGGTTAATGAATGATAAATAAATAAATATATAAATAAATTAATTAAAAAAAATAATTTAAAAGTGTAATTATCATAAAATTGAATTGTGAATGCCGTAAAGAATATAATTTAAGACATAGATATTTCTTTAAGTGAATTGACCAAAAATAAGATGATATATCAACTAGTTTTAATTATAAGTTTTAACGAAACTAAATGTTCGAAACATTAATAGTAGATTAATCAATAAGTGTTTAATGATATAGTTTAATCTCAAGCAAAAGTTTAAATTCGAGCGGGGCACGCACGGCTGATAAATTGGTATAACAAACAATCGGTTAAATTAAGTTTTGAGCTAACACTCGAAATGAAACATGATTCAATTGTAAATTAAATATAGACCAGGTGCACTTTTGACAGTCTTTAAATCATGTGGTATATAAACGGCACATAAAAAAGGTTTGATCAAGTACACTTACATATATAATTAAGAGTAAGGACTCAACAATACCTCAAAAATTAGTTGTTCTGGACTTGTAATTCTAAAGGTATTTGACATGCAGCTGTGACAACCCCGCGTACTTCAGTCTCTGCAATTGACTTACGAGGGAACGTGAGATATCATATACCTCTGGCAATAGTAGTTAGTTATCACAAACCAAGGTGATATGTTAGGAATGCTTGCGGACGAACTGTAATCAGTCAACGATAGCACCATCAGTTTTAGTTAAGGAATATTCCTTGATGATGGTACACTTCTAATTGCTCGAAGAAACTAGCCTTCATATAACGGTATACATGGGTTTTAATCATTGAGGAATGCACTGTATCACTTGAACAAGGTATATGCCTCCAGTTGAATTTCTAGCAACCCAATTTTAGTTCTGTTTCTGCAAATTTTTTTGAAAAGTTTGCTTTTATCTCTTATTGTATTTTTATTTCCTCCTTTCTATCATGGAATATTGGTCTCTGTCATATTTTATAATATGACAAAGTAATAATATTAATTGTTTAGTTATCCATTCTTTAAAGTTATACACACAAAAAAAAAATCAATATTTTAAATCGACAGAGGTACATCGATTTAACAAAGTAAAAAATTGCATATAAAATTGAGGAAATTGCCCTTAAATTAACAAAAATAAGAAAATGCTGCATTCGAAAGCTACTTTTGATTTTGAATTTGAAATCGATATATAAAATACTTGAATTGAATACATTTTTGTTCACTTTAATAATTATATCAAAAGTACTGCAGTTAATTCTACGAAAGAGTAGTATGCTTGATATTCTAGATGTTTATAAGAACAGCATTGACTGTCGAAATAACATTAAGTTTATTCATTTGACAGTTTAAGTTTTGTGCCGATTTAACTAAATAAAACGTCGGAGCCAAAACAATGTCATTTTATTCGAATTTACGTGCAATTTTGTCGCATCTACCACGATTATTTTTTTGGTTGTAGAAAAAACAAAGTTTGCGTCCATCAAAACTTAACGCATGTTGTTGTGAGACCTAAAACTTAAAAGTTTTAAGGCCTAAAGGGTTTTTATGCATTATTGTGACACATATTGTAATTCCTTATTTATTATACTTATCTGAAAACGCCTTGTTTTCATCTGTTTTTACAAAGACGTAAAGATGGCATTTTCAAAACAGCGCACGGAAAATTTTTCCCGATCGCCGATTTTTTTTCCGTGCGCTAAATAAAAAAATACAATTGAAATTAATTATAAAAAAAACAATTATTTATTTATAACACTTTTCTGAAAACAACAACAACATAATTAGTATATTTAGGAATCGTTGGTATTAATAGTAACATTTATTAAGCACATTTTAAGTACATTTTTTAAAACTAAAATGAATTAAACTGACAGAAAATAAAACAATGCCGATAATAAATATATCGTTGCTATGAAAATGTTAATCATGTTTGGTACTACTACGATGTATTATGATTACTTTGGAAATAAAATGTTCTAAATTTACTTCTTTTTCTTTTTTGCGTTGTTTTCAGATAAGTATGATAAAAAGTATCGTCCATTACACGTCCGGAAATGGATTTTTCCGTACTTGCATGACTTCCCGTGTGAGGCGAAGCCGAAATTTGTCACGCGCGCACGGGAAAATCCTAATTTTTTTTTTAATTGAAAGTTAGGCATGTTTAGTGTTAAAATAATTAATTATATATTAACGTCTCTGAATATCCGAAGATACCATGCCAACTAGGGATTAGAATCGGTTGAGAATTAAGTTTCTTTGAGAAATTTATGAACGGTGACTTTGACCTTTTGGGGATTGAAGTTATCAGGGAAAACCCACGAAGGTAACGAATTCCAGAGATGAGAGACTCTGTTGAAAAAGTCGCGCTGGAAGGCTGCAGTTCTACATCTAATTATTTGAACCGTAAAAGGATGGGCCGCTACAGACTCCGGACTCGTAAAGAAATATACTATTACACAGCATATTTTATATAAAAAAATGTATGTTTCGTTTTGAAACATCTCTTAATCTCTTAAAAAACAAAAACCAACCCAAAAAGTAAAGTAGGTAATTTCTGATGAAAATGCAAACAATATTTTTTCTCACCACTTTTTTATCGTTAAAATGAATATCAACACAACTCAGTTGGTTATGAGAAATACAAAATATTTAATAAATTCTCGCATAAATCAAACCAAACAAAAACTACAACAAACTATGAAAATCAAAAAATAAAACAAAAAAATTCATAAGCGGTCCTTTTGAAAAATTAAAATTAGCCAATAGCAATTTTCTATATAATTAATAATTTATATTTTATTATTATTTTAATTTCATTCAAATTTACTAATAATAAATTATTAATTTTTTATTTTGATAATAAAGATCTGTCATTGCTACTACTGCTGTCTATGATTTTGACGTACAACAACAAACAAAATTTGAATAGATTATGTGAAAATGAAGAAGTAGAAAAGACAGATTTCTAAAAAATATTAACTGATAGAAGTTACATGAAGTATGATGCCACCCGGAATTCGATCGTTGACATCTTTTCGAAAAATAATTACAACCGCCAAAAAAATATCGCTGTTCAAATTGCATATAACAGGTCGTTCAATAAGTCCGTAGGATAAGTAAGAAAAAAACAACATTTTGACAAAACTCGATTTTTTTATTCAACATAGTTGCCTTCGAGGGCGATACAACGAGTATAGCGATTTTCCAACTTTTCTATACCACTTTTATAGTACGATTTCTCTTTCTCGTCAAAATAGGCCTCAGTTTCAGCGATTACTTCATCATTGGACTTGTATGTGTAAGGAGTCAAAATAATTTAAATGAACCGACGATAAACAAACCAAAACAATTGTAAATCTTTAATAATTGTTGTTGATTGTGTTGGAAAGGGGCAAGTCATTGACACATCACGATAGCTATTTACATATCGAGGGCGAAAAGCAAATGATATTGTTGTCTGTACAACGTTTTAAGCACACCTGCACAACTAAATTGTAAAATAAATATGTTTTTGCATTTTATAAACTCGCTGGACATTTTGAAAATTCGAAAAAAAACTAAACATGCCATGATTTTCACCATAAACTTCATACAATAATTCATTTTTATTCGCCTACATATAGACCAGTGCAGATACCTTAAAAATATGCAAAAAATGGAAAAAATTAGTAACAGCATGAAAACTTTTGGATAAGGAAGAAAATATTGCGCAAATGATGGGAATCATAAATTGAAGGTGATCCAAGTTACGAGGGTGAAATGGGGTGAGCTTTTAGGGGTAGAAAATGGTTTTTCGCGATTTTCAGCGAAAGTATACCTTCTACCGAAAAAAGTTTTAAGTAAAAGTTGTAAGTAATAAAAAGATCTATAACTTTTGTGAAAGCCATTTTTTCACATAACCCAAAATTTGCCGTGAAAATACAAACAACCGAGAAAAAAAGGTCTTTTCGTTTTTAAGGTTTATCTCCCACATGGTAATGTTCATTTTTTTTCCCATGGTAATGTTCATTTTTTTACACCATCTAAAATTAGAGGTTTCAACAAAAATAAAGATTACTGATTTTGAAAAAACTGTTTCCAGCACAGGAGAATTTTCGTGGGAAAATGAGGTCACACTTTTTTGGCTTAAAATCAAAATCAAACGTAAAAATAAATATGTTAATTCCAAAAAATTACAGCGTATGAGGGACATAATAAGGTACGTTTTCGCCAGATTGTGTGAAACAATTTTTTTGTGGGAGATAAAAATTAAAAACGAAAAGACCTGTTTTTCTCGTTTTTTTCTATTTCCATGGCAAATTTTAGGTTATGTGAAAAAATAGCCTGGATAAACTTATAGACCTTTTTATTACTTACAACTTTTACTTTAATCTTTTTTCGATAGAAGGTATACTTGAAAATCGTGAAAAACCATTTTCTACCCTTAAAAACTCACCTCATTTCACCCTCGTAACTCGAATCGCCTTTAATTTATGTTTCCCATCATTTGCGCAATATTTTCTTCCTTATCCAATAGTTTTCATGCTGTTACTAATTTTTTCCTCACGAAAAGCTATTTTCACTGGTCTAATGTTAAAATGTTACTTTATTACTGTAATTTGCGTACTGAAAGTATCACCTTTTAACTTAATATTTTGTTGTCATAGTTACGTCCGTAAAAGTAAAAACATTTAAATATGTATAAAACATAAATTATATAATAAATAAAAGTTTTTACTTTCAATTCAAAATTTCATAATCCAGTCAAAATATTTGTTTTTTTGTTGTCATAGCTATAGCTTAACAATTTGTTTAAAAAAATGACAAATATTTTGGTTAACGTTACTTGTTCATATTTTATTTTAAAATTTATGCAAATTTTTAATTTTGATTTAGATTATACAATTTTTTTAAAATATTTTGCTTGCAGTGAATAAAAAATAGTGTATGAGGAACGAACGTAAGCTATTTTGGACTTAAAGTGAACTCCACATGCGTCCAAAAACCTTAACGTTACGTCCTAGCAACATAATCTGCTATTGTATTTTCTAATATCATGATTATTTTATATAGTAACGGCCTTTTATTTTATGGAAGTAAAATACTTTCCGTCACAATAACTAGGTAGTGTTTGAACGAGACAATGTGATAAAAAAATCATGATATTTCTGTCAGTTGCATAGTACTACACAACCATTTATCACGAAAAAAAATTAGATTTTTTGCTGGTTTTAAGTGTCAAACTGTTTTGAATCTAGGAGACAGTAAAAATATTTTTCTACTTCAAGCTACGCAAATGTCATTTTAATATATGAGCAATTTCACGCAAGCTCAGCAAATTTTTGGGAAATTTTGACTTGACCCCTTTTAATTTTGATTATTTTTTGTTTATAGATAGTCTTTCATAAATAAAAAATACAAGTTCTCTTCGAATTTTTTTTTCGTCCAGGGGTCTTCACAGGGTGCCCCTCAATTTTTTGTTATTTTGTGATGTGAGTGCATTTTGACGAGCAATTGTAGAAAACTACTGAATCGATTTTCATAAATGATACGTCGTTGAATATGTATTAGAACAAAGTTTTTAAAAATATACACTGTTAATTTTTTGAAATAATTTTTAACGGTGTAACATAATAAAAAACGGTATAATTGAAGAAAAGGTGGCGCTACACCTTTTTTTTTAACGTTTAAAGTTTAGGATTAGCATTATTTTTTGTTTTAAAGATAAAATTCGTTGTGCATATGACTGTCGGACATAAGTTTTTTTTGTTCTGATGGAAAATTATAAAAATGGCGTTATAAACTAAGAGATTTTTAAGATTTTTTTTTATGTTAAATATCAAATATTTTATTATAAGATGAACTTTTTAAAATATTATAAAAATTATATATAAAGAAAATATGAGCAATTTCAGCATAAATCCACAAAAGCGCTTATTGCTATGTACATTAAATGAAGCTTATGTGGAGTTTAAAAATAAGTTTCCTGATGTGAAAATAGGATTTACTAAATTCACGTCCCATCGACCACAAGAATGTATAAAATTATCCCAAGGAGTTCATAATGTGTGCGTGTGTACCATACATCAAAATATGAAACTAAGGATTCAACACTCTAAGATGTCTTGGATTACTGATGCTGCTTTCCAGAATTATAAAACATTAATCGACCTTGTTTCATGTGGTGAATTAACAGAAGATTGCCATACTTTGAAGTGCAATGAATGTTTAGAAAAACTTCAACAACTGGAAGAAAAATTACTAAATGATTTTGACGTTAAAAGAATCCTTCAAGTCAAATATCAACAATGGAATACCACTGATCGATGCAATTTGGATACTTTAATAGAAACTGTAGAAGAATTTATGAAAAAAATTTTTTACCGTTTACAAATTTTGATACCACACAACTTTATAGCAAAACAAGATTGCTGTTCATTCATTGAGGAAAGAAAAAAAAATTAGAACCAGGAGAGTGCTTCGTTCAAGGGGATTTTTCTGAAAACTACGCCTTCATAATTCAGAATTCGGAACAAGGTTATCATTATAAAAATTCACAAGCTACTATTCATCCATTTGTCATTTATTTTAAAAGTGCCGCAAGTGAATATATACAGCACCGAAGTGTTATACTCATTTCGGATATCACAATAGTACTACAGTCCATCTTTTCATTACAAAACTTATTGAATTCATCAGAACGCATATAAATTCTAATATTATTAAAATAATTTCTAACACCGACGGTGCACCTTCTCAATACAAAAATAAACCACCATAAAAAAGACTTTAAGGTTGATACAGAATGGCATTTTCATGCTACCAGCCATGAAAAGGGACCTTGCGATGGGATTGGTCGTACACTGAAGCGTGCTGCACACCGTTATAGTATGGGGAGTAGAAATATTATTGATACACCAAAAAAACTTTTCTAATGGGCTTTAAAATGGGTAACTACCATGAACTTTGGATACGCCGATAAAAATTAATATCAATTAACAAAAGAAAAATTACAAAATCGATATAAAAATGCGATTACTATAAGTGGAACTCAAAAATTTCATTCTTTTGTACTAAGACAATAATTGCAAAAATGTTTTCCAAATCAAAAGAAGCTTTTGAATGTAAAATAAGTAAATAATTTTTAATATCTATATTTATTTTCATTAACCTACATATATAATTTGTATGGTATTTTAAAAAGTTTATTCAATAATAAAATATTTGTAATTTAATGTTAAAATACAATCTTTTACTTTATGATTCCATAATAGCATAAAACGAACATAATACTTCTCCAGTCAAAGTTCCTAAATAGATTTAGTTATTTATACGGCTTGTTTGTTTGCAGTCGAGACTGTCGAATTATTTTTCATAAGAGTAATAAGTGATTACTAAAAGTGATAAATAAACATTTCATTTTTTTATGCCATCTAATACTGTAACGTCGACTATATTCGCAATAATAATATTAGAACCAATTTTTATTCTCTTTTCCATCCATCAAAAATATTTCCATATTCCATTTCATTTTTACAATCATAATAGTTTAACAGTTTTTTTCAAATCATACCGAACAGCCTCAAATTCAAATATCACAGAAAATAAATAAACGAACTCATTGCTTAATCAGCGCCGTTTCATTTTTCGTTTTTTTGTTAAAATAAGAAATGTCAAAAATCACATTTTTAATCATTCATTCCATGTTTTGTTCTCAATATGAGAAACAGATATACATTAAAATTGTGAATAATAGAAATAATTGATTAAAAATTAAACAAACCGAGTAATCAGGTTAGTTTTATCCAAGGAAAGTTTATTTTTATTAATAATATTACGATGTAATACACCATAAATTTAACGTAGATACATACAAGTTAAATAGAAGAAAATAAATGAAAACTGTTACTGTGTATCTTATGTGTTTTGGTTATCAAATAGTTTCTTGATTATCAAATAGGAAAAAAGATGCTTTTAAAAAAATTTTCAAGCATTCAATAACTGGATTAAGTCCATGATAAAAAATTACCGTGGGTGTGGTTTACTACAAGCTTAGAGCAGACGCTTGTGATTATCATTAGTCCTGGCGAACATCGGGCAGTGTATAGAAGAAGCGAGATTTGGCCGGAGAAAATAATTATACTTTAAATTCTCAATTGTTCGAGAAAGGCACCACATTTTGTTTTGGATGTTTGGTCATACAATTTAAGTGACGGGTGAAGGAAAAGATTTGGTGAGAAAAATTGTAGTTGCAGGATAAGCTAGTACGGATAAAGAATTACGTGGATTTGTACAAACCATTAGAATAAAAAGAAGTCAAGCTGGTACGAGTGAATGGAAATTGATGGTTGGATACAGGAAGACAAACAATCAGGTGGTGGATTAGATGTAAGTTTACATTTAAAATTTTTATACTAATAAATTTTCTCTTGCTTTCCTATTAAATGAAATTTATTTCTATTATTCAAACACTGATTTGAATACATTTAGATGTTAGATTAAATGATATTTTAAACAAGATAAGAGATTCCACAAATATCGAGAGTTGTCTTGGAGAAGATTCGTTGGTATCGTGGTAATGTTTTTATAATTTTTGGATATGAAAAGTCTAAATAACAATACAAAAAAAATAATTGCAGAAGTGTTTTCCTATTCAAAAGAAACTTCTGTTTGTAAAATAAGTATATCATTTTTAACAATTGTATTTATTTTATTTATTGTACTACATATATAATTTTTATAATATTTTAAAAAGTTCATCTTATAATAAAATATTTGATATTTCAACATAAAAAAAATCTCTTAGTTTATAACGCCATTTTTATAATTTTCCTTCGAAACAAAAAAAAACTGATTCCCGACAGTCATATGCACAACAAATTTTATCTTTAAAACAAAAAATAATGCTAGTCCTAAACTTTCACAAGTTGTTAGATATAAAATAAGCTTCAATTTAGTTAAAAAAAAAAGGTGTAGCGAGATCTTTTCTTCAATTACACCGTTTTTTTCTCATGTTACACCGTTAAAAATTATTTCAAAAAATTAACGGTGTACATTTTTAAAAACTTTGTTCTAATACCTATTCAACGACTTATCATTTACGAAAATCGATTCAGTAGTTTTTATACAATCGCTGGTCAAAATAATCAGTCAAAACAATCACAAAATAACAAAAAATTAAGGGGCACCCTGTGAAGACCTCTGGTCGAAAAAAAAATTCGAAGAGAACTTGTATTTATGAAAGACTATCTATAAACAAAAAATAATCAAAATTAAAAGGGGTCAAGTCAAAACGTTGTTGAATCTTCGTGAAATGAGCAATATAGTAAAACCTATGTGAAAGGGAAACTTTTTCTTAGTAGTGACTGAAAATGTTTTCAGTCAGTAGGACTGAAAGTAAATAAGTTTCGGTGGTCGCCTACAGGTGGTGGTTATTTAAAGGATTGAATATTTGATTGAATATTTGAGATTGAATTTGATTTATTGTTTCTGGTGTTGTTTCGGTTGCTGTGTTTATTTCTGTCAATATCGCAGTATTTTGAAGGGATTGAATATTTTAAATATTTTGATAGGATCGAATCGAAACTAATCATTATATCAATTGTGTGTAATTAATTAATTAAACTAATAATGAGTGTGTTTTTTTTCTATATCGGAGAAATCGGAGCGATAAAATAAAATTTGTATCAAATATATCGTATAATTTTTTCCTCCGATAATTAACTGTCAGATATAAAGTATATTCTCTGAGTTCTTTCCGCCAAAAAAAAATAAAAAAAAATTATTAAATAAATAAATAAATTTTATTTAAAAAATTTATTTTTACTTGTTTTTAATTGAAACTTTACCTACAATTTTTTAGATTTATACTTTAAACGACAGTCGGTAACAGTCGGTAAAAAAAAATGTCTGTAATATCTGTAAAAGTTTTTAGAGAAAATATATGAACTATTTTCATTATTCATATTGTCAAATTCATCTACTAAAAACTTACAAAACGACATATCGAAATTTGACTGTGTAAAAAATAAACAAGATTGAATTTATATGTAGCATTTTTACCAGTGTAAAATAATGTTATTATTGTGTTCGCCTGTTATTATTGCATCTGTAGGCGAACACAATATGCTATATATAAATACAATCTTGTTTATATTTTACACAGTCAAATTTAGATATGTCGTTTTGTAAGTTTTTAGTAGATGAATTTGTAAATATTATCATTTATATTTACAAGCGTAGAAAAAATAGCGTTTTCTACGCGTGGTAAAAACGTTTTTGCGTTCCTGAACATACTCCACTCGACGCTATTGCGTCTCGTGGACAAACCGTTCAGTCACGCAAAAAGAGACGTTTTCACCACTTGTATAAAAATAAACTCTATTTATTTTGGTGGTTTGCGTTTTTGATTTTGTTTTGTTTATGCTTACATTTTTATGATAACTATTCCTGCTAAAATTGGTTTTGTGTCTTTCTTGTGTTCTGTACAGTTTACCGTAATATTCAACGAATTAAAGTTAGAAGAAAAAAAGTTTGACGCAAAATATCGAGATTTTTATGATGTTGCACGACAGAACACTACCAATATGATATTCTTTTCTATCGGTGTGAATTCATTAAAATTTAAGTTTAATAAAAGTATAAATAATTTATTAAGGCTAGAAAAATGTTTGTATAGTTCAGTTTTATTTTGTTTTGAAAAGAAATTAAAATTTATGTTGCATTTCCTATATTATTAGAGGTAATAAAAACGCCCAAATTATGTTTTTCTATTTTTAATGTGTGTTTTAATTAAACGAAGAATATTGTTTAAGCTTCAACGGCGATCTGTTATTAGAATTCATAAATCTATATGCGATCGACTATCGATTAAATATATCGAAATAGATCTTATCGATGGCGTCACTTGTAGTTCGATACGGTTATTATTTTATACATAGATGAACCAACACTTGTGTAATGCCCAATTTATAGTCGGTAACGTTAACTAAACGTTAACTTTAACTTAACCTTAACTTAAGACACTACAAAATGTTGATTTATAGTCGGTAAGAAATTACGTATTCTTTGACGTTTGATTTGATATTAATTTTGATCATGTAATTAATTTTATAAATCAAACAATTCTTTAAAAGTAACAAACTGATTTTAAAATAAAAATTTAAAATAATAAAATTCGAAATAAACATTTGATACAAAATTTAAAAACAAAAAATTTCATTTTTATATTAATTTCATGCTAATATTTGGCTAGTCGCTCTTTTTATATCCTTTGCATTTTTTAATAAATGAAATTTTATTTTTATGCACACTTACAATTAAAAATTGAAGTTTTCTTCAGTTTTTATACTAAACGTCAAAAAATCCTTAACAAAATCTTTAAGATAGAATGAAATCAACTTTACGTTAAGTTAACGTTAAGTTTGCGTTAACGACTATAAATGCTCTAGTGTTTCATACATTTGTACTTTACGTTAAGTACAAATGTACAAATGTATAATGTTAACGTTAAGTTAAAGTTACCGACTATAATTCGGGCATAAGTAATCAACCTAAGTCTTTTAGCTTTAATATTCCTTTGATAAAAAAAACTATTCATAAGACACATCCTCAGATCCCTGTCTGCCCTCTGTTTTGGTTACTCGCTACATTACATTACCACATAAACTATTTCATGAATCTTTCGTGTGTGGATAATATTTTGTTTGTTGTCAAAATAACAATATATCCATAGAACTATTTTGATTGACAACTTTTTTTTGTTTGAAATCACATAAAAAACAGTAATAAAATTATATAAATTTTAAACGTCTGACAGCATATGACTGTTATCTAAAATGTTCGTGATCATAAAATTATGGAATTTAATATTTTTGATTGTCGTTTTTAATTCTAAAAAATTAATAAAAATTGAGCTATGAAACACGAAAATTTATTCAAGCTAAATATGTATAATTGTATATACATAGTTGATGGAAGATGTAATTATAACTCAAAATTATGTTTGAGGTGAACAAAGTATTTGAATAATCTTTTTGAAATAATTTAAAGTTTTAGCATTTTGATTGAGATTTGAAACTGGAAGTTAATTACCATATTCAATTAATTTGCTGTTCATACTAAGGATTATCAATAAACAGCAAACTGAAAGTTATTTTACTACTCCTATCATAGTAAATTATAAATTATCCATGACATACATGTAAATTGATTATTTCAACAAATAGTGTGCGGTAAGTAAAAAAAAGTGTGCGGTATTGGATTTTCATCAGTGGCGTCATTTCACCAAAATCTTGGGGGGGGGGGGGGGCGAGAATTTAAATGACATAAAAAGATTTTATTCGTAAAACATAACATACACATTTTTATACACACATATATTTAAAAGCATTTAAATGCATCGATTTAGAAATAAAAATAAAACACTGAAAAAAATATAAAGCTATAAAAGCTGATTTTTTAAGTATTTGGTGCCATCTAAATAGCGCAAATCGGGATAGTAGGTTTTTATGATTAAATATGCTATTTTAAATGGCAAAGCCAAATAGCTTCGAAAGGCAGTTATTCTGTTAGTATTTGCTTACCAAAAAGCATAACATGCTACTATTTTTACTAAATAGTAAGTACTAGTTTTACTAGTACTGAATAAATTCTTATGAATGCCATTCATCTATTGTGAAAACAGCATAAAATATCGGAAAAAAGACATCCACATCTTTACAATTGTATGAAGTTAGTACAAAACTTTGCTATATGAATAGCTTGCTATGCTGACTAAAGCTAAGCAAATACCACATGTACATTGGAAACTCTGCAATATCTTCCAGCACAATATTTAAACAGGGAATCAAACAGTGCAATGATATTTAGCAAATTTTTAGATCGAACTACTCAGAAATAATGCTTTATATAGCAGTGAATAAAATATAATTAGTACGAAAATTTGCTATATGAATAGCTTCGTATGCTGGCTAAAGATAAGCACATACCACATGTACATAGGAAATTTTGCAACCATATATTGTGAAAACAGTTATAAAGTATTGGATAAAAAGACATCCAAATCTTTACAATTGTATGAAGTTAGTACAAAAATTTACTATATGAATAGCTTGCTATGCTGACTAAAGATAAACACATACCACATGTACATTGAAATGTTGCAGTATCTTCCAGCACAATATTTAAACAGGGAATTAAATAGTGCAATAATATATAGCAAATTTTTGGATCGAACTATTCAGAAATACTGCTTTATATAGCAGTGATTAAAATATGCATTAGCACAAATTCAAATATATGTGTTATAATTTAAGGGTAGCTCCATGTTTAAAACAGCTATATTTAATAAAAGTATTATAAGAGAAAATAAAACTAATAATTTTATTTTTTATCTTTATTACAAAAATTATTAAATACAGTAATTTTATAAAAAACTATTAATTATAATAATATTATATGGAAATTAAATTTAAATTACATATTCAGTTGATTTGAAATCTATTAAAGAATATGTTTTACAAAGTTCCATAGCAATAAGTTTTTTTTTGTTTAGAAATTCTACTATACGTGACAATTTTTATGACTGTCATAATAAAGAGTTTCAAGTAACTGTACTAAAATAGGAATTTTATTGCATCTACCAACAGAAATGTGCAAAATTTCACCAAATATTTTATATTTATCTTCATTATCTGCAACAACGACAACCATTCCGATTTTTATTAATGTATTTCTAGTAATGATCCATTTATAAAATATTGGATCGTAATTATTAATTAAAAATGATAATGTATTCTTTTCTGTCACTGAAAAATTAATTTTAGATTCAGGACCATACGAATCAATAATATCTGACAAATTTATACAGAGAATTTTGTTTTGTTTTCCTAACATATATCTTTTCAGAATTGTAAGACATATTATATTTCTGCGGGATCTGGTGGAACGAGCAACATCTTTAAGTATTTTATGTTTCCCTTCAAAACACATTGACCAGACTTGCACAAGTGGTCCTATAGTTTTCATAATTGTGGGATAATGTAACATTAAATGATGTTTTGGCTTTAATGGAAGATTGAAAATTTCTATAAAGCTTTTGTGATGCTCAGAAATTAATATTTCTAGTAATGAAATAACATTGTCTGAAACAACATCAGACAAAACTATATCGGTTATTTGTTTTAAGATTAAATATAAATCCCACTTTTGGCTCCCCACTTTAACCCAGTCACCAATTAAAAGTCCGAGATATTTTGAAAACCACATAATTTCAGATGAAGAATATTTCAATTTTTTTAATTTCAAATAATCAATAATTATTTGCTGTGGTTTATTAATTCTTTCGCAGCTTCCAAAATCAAATACGTTAATTCTATTGTTAAGTTCATTTAAAGTAAAAATTTTTTCAGTTTCAATAAAACTGTGTAATACCAAGGCTATTTCATAATTCGAAATACCATCAAGAAGATTATGCATTACATCTACAGAATAATTCTCTACTGCATGAAAATCTCTAAGAACATTAAATACACAATCAGAAACTATTCCAGTCTCTGCAACTGATTTTTTTCGAACATCTTCGCGATAGTTAATTTGATTTCTTAAAATAGTTTTATTTTCTTTCGTTAAGCTGTGCATAGTTTGCCGGTTGACTTTACAGAAACGACAACTATAATTCGCTACGAAGCATTCTGTGAAGCCCAGCATTGAATTAAGACCTTTATTATCACCAACACAAACAGTCAAAACAAAATGAAAAATACTTCCATTAATTAGAATACCAGTAGTTTCTAGTTCTTTTAGTTTGGATATTACTGATTCAAAAATTCTATTTCCATAGTTTTTCCGGTCTAGACTGTGAAAGAGTTGAACTGGAAAAATTAAATCTAGTTTTGAACGATATCTCAGATGCACAAAAGGAAACGATATGTAGACAGCACCTAGATTTTGAAGTCCTGATCTAGAACCTAATACATTATTCACCTCAAACTCATCAAAATATAATATAAGTGGCAAAACTACAGATTCTATATTTTTATTTTTTATGCATGAACATTTGTTTTTCCAAAATTTAGTTTGCATTATATTCGATAATCTTGTATCTGTTGTTAAAGACTGTATATATGAGAAACAGTTTTTTAATAAACCGTCGACTTGAAAAAATGATTGTAAAATATTTTTAATTGAAACAATGGCACATGTAACATCAATACTTTTCTGGAAAACTTTGTAATTATTCCGAATAACCTCTATACGTTCGCCAATTATAATAGACTTGCGTCTAAAGTAGTGAACAGAATCTTTCAATAATGATAAACGCCTATGTTCAGTATTAGCTATATTGAAACTATTTCGTATTTTTTCAAACGTGTTATTGATTAGATGAACCGTACCTCGTTTAATTTCGTAGTTTTCCAAAATTTCATTTACTATCAATCTTTCAGCGACAGAAAAAATTTTGCTTCTTAAAAATAAATCAAAATGTTCAATGCTTGTTTGGACAGATTTTCTGCAAATATTGTGATTATTATAGATTTTGCTAATGAAATTTAACACGTCATCACTTATTTGATTTCTTAGTTCAGCAGGTTCATTTACATGAGAAATATTATTCCTGTCAATTATTAAGTCATTTTCATTATTGCAACTAGATTTAGTTAATTCCATAAGATTAATGTTGTCGTTATATTTTTCTCTTTCATTTTGAAAATGTTGATTAATATGCTTACGAAAACTATTCAAACTAGTAAAAAATCTGATTGGTTCACAGTCATTACATTTTAAATCCTTACATTCTAATTTATGATATATGCTTAAATGTTTAATATAATATTTTGCTGTAGGAACTTCAATTTTACACATAAAACAATTCATGATTATAAAAAATTATAAAGTAACAATATAAATAAAAACTTACTAGAAACTTACAAAATATTAAATTATATAAATCTTAAGGAAGTCTTGATAAATCTTTCCACAACGTTAAGACACTAGAATAGTGATAATCATATGCAGTGGAAATATCAAAAACGTATTTTTGTAAGAATGTCCACACTGGCTTTGATTCTTCGGGATACTTGCAATTCAATGTATGAATAATTTTGAAGCAAGCCTCTACAGCAGACAAAACAGTTTCAAATTTGTATATCGACTCATTCAAATACACATATGAAGCCTCAATCTCATCTAAAACAGAATAAACTAAAGTAAAATAAATATCAATATGCATATATATAATACCATAAGTCTTTCCAACGAGAATAACTCCTGGTTGGAGGGTGATTGATTTCTCAAGCTTTTCTTGTCTTAAAATTTTTACTGTTTCAGTTATAAGATTTCCGTCCTTAAATTAAGTCGATTAGTAATGTTGATCCATTATCTGTTTTTAAGACTGGAAACAGTTGAAAATATTCATGAACAGAAAACTTGTTATTCAGAATGTTATTTCTGTACTCTGTTGATTTATTCCATAAATCACGAATTTTATCCCATGGAGATAAATTTTTTTTTAGATATTCGATGCTATCTAAAATGCTTTTGTCGATATCGACGTGAATTACAGAATCCTTAACCGGTGCTAAATCCTTTTGTTCTTTTATTAATTTTGCTTTTAAATGGTTATAGGTGTCCCACAACTTACCAGGTACGTGGCGTTTTGTGACTAGATCATTAGGCAAATAATAAATTGCTATGATTTCTTTTTCAGTTGGAAATATCCGAATCATTTCTTGTATAAATTGTTTAAATCTATCAGTAGTGATTTTAAATTTTTTGGGAAATCCTTGTATTTCAATTCTAATTCTTCTTTCCAATTCTTTATTGATAATAACTCTTGATAGAAGATTTCTGTTTGTGTTGTCCAAATGGTTATTTTTTTATAGTATAGTTCTATTAATTTTCCATCTGTACAGTACAAAAATATTTCAAGAAAATTGGAATTATAATTCAACAATTCCATTGGCATTTCCTGTACCAGAACTGATGTCAAAGGGGGTAAATTTTCATTATTATCCACAAAAAAACATTGATTGGAAGGTTGCAAAATAAAAGTGGTTTCACCACTTTGAACATCAGTTAACTCAGGTGATGAAGTTGATTCTTTATTTTTGCAATTTCTGTTTTCCTAAAATAGTTAATTAAATAATTATTGGAATTGAAAGAATTATTTTAATCATAAGCTAACATTTACTTGTAAAAATTCAAATTTGAGTTTCTTCCAAAAGAAAGATCTTATACCTTGTTGCGGTATAAGACTTGCCACACCTTCGTACTCCAAACTCTCGAATTCTGTTTTACCAAATCCTTCTTCTAATTAAATTTAAATAAAAATAATGTTATCATAAAAAACGAGAATTCTTTAAATAAATTATAATTAATTAATAGTATCTAATTTGAATTAGAAAGATTATTATCTTATTATTTCCAGATACAAATTTCAAATATACAATCCTAAAGCTTTTTAATATTCTTTGTTATTAAAATTAAAATCTTATTAATTTAATTTTTTTTAACAAAATGTCCTTTTTAATATTAAAAATAGTTTTGTTGTTGAAAATTTGTTAGCAAAGAACAAAATTACAATTTTCTATTCAAATAGCTTTTTTTGCTATATATATATGATACCTACAAAAATATAACTAGCCAATCTTACCACATCAAAAAATTTGCGATACTAAAATTTATAGCTATAATTGCTATTCGCATAGTACGTTTTCTATAAAAAATTGAAACTGGAATATCAAATCTAAATTAATTCAAAAGTCAGCCATTTTAAAATATATTAAACATAGCCATAATTTATTTTAGAAAAAAATCACTACAATTTGTAAACGGCAGTTATAATAAAAACAAATAAATCACACACTAAATATTTTGCTGGATAAAAATTACACAGCACTTTCACTAATTTTAACTTTAAAAAATTGATTTCAAAAATTTACAATTAATTACGTGCAATTTTTAAAATATTACATGAATTTTTTGTGATTAAAAATTACATATATTAATAAAAATTACAAAAACACAATTTTAGGAGTTCACAAATTTAGTTAATTTGTTAATTTACTTATTTTTGAAATTTAGCTAAGCAAATTAAAGAATTATTTTACTAATATTTCTAAAAACACGTTAGTCTTTCACGATTACGGTAAAACAATATATTATGGTAACGCAAATATTTATATTGAAGCGTACAATGGAAAACCGGAGAAGCAAAAAGATATTTATTGAACAATTTATCCAACATAATTGCATATTTTCCTAAGTGAATCGCGCTTTCGAAATTTTAATTATAGTAAATATTACAAAATATATGCTTACCTTTAAATAATTCATTCAACTTTGGAAGATTCCATTGTTTTAATTTATTTTGCACAAATTCGTCTGCCATTAATTAAATAATATTCAAATGCCACAATAAGTTTATAAGCCCACGAACTTTTAATCACTAAAACACAATTTCGTTAATATATCCAAAATTTAATCCTTTTGCACGTTTTATTTTCTTTTTGCTATTTTTTAGCATGTATTAGTAAATAGAAGCCGACTAAACGAAAATGAAGTTACTTAAAATAATGACCTTTACATGCACCAACATGTTTACACGCACAAATTCACTAGTTACCCATTAAACTAAAAATGGATTTGTAAATAGCATTTTTTCCTATCTAATAAAGCAATTCTGTCTAGAATTCTGACAAATAACGAAAAGTGGTACACTAAAACTCTCTAATCAATAATATTACATTATGTAATGCAAATAGTAAATTTAGTCATATCCAATAGCTGAAATATAACATAAAAAAAGCATTTATTACAATTAAGTAAATGCTTTTTAAATAGCTCCGATTGTGTTGCATGAATATCATAACATGCCCACTTAGATAAGAGTAATAGCGTTTTACAGCTAGATATATGAAATATCTGAAAGTGCTTCTTTTTAATGCATTTGATATAAAATATTAGGAAACTCCTCTATATACTTAAGCAAGCTCAGCTATTTTCATTCAGCCATTTTTTTTGGCAATATCAGCGCCAAGATTTTTTCTCAGTGAATGCTTTTGAGCTACATTGGTTACTATGCTAGTCTGCTGGTGTCCGCAAAGTTCTGCAAAATCCCTTCATTTGTTAAAAATAATTTCAAATTTAGTATCATCTCTGCATTGATTAAGCATCAAAAAAGTAGTTTTAATTAAAGCGCTTGTGCTAGAAATTATTATATCTTTGCTTTGTAACTGTTCAGAGAGTGAATTTGTAAACGACAACAGATCGAGCTGCATAGAAAATTAAGGATGGTTTTTCAATACAGCTCCCGGGCATCCCGGGATTTAAAATTTATGAGTCACATAGTCCCAGGATCCATAAAACACCACGGGATTGTAATCCCTACGTGACTCCTCTTATATCGAATCGTTTTTTTGTTTGTTTGTTTGTTTTCCTTTAATTGTCTCAGAGAGAAAGAGTTATGTCTACCCTAAACTGACCAGAGCTAAATCGTTAAAATGTGGGACAAAATGCAAACATTCTTCCAAATACTAACTAATTAGAATTTCTATTGCGAGAAAGTGGAACGGTGAAAACGTGCTAACTAGATTGTACATAAATGTACTATTTAATGCTCTCCTTTACTATTTGTTTACTATTTAATTCTTCAAAAAATTCTTTTATTTTAATTGGACATTCAAGCGTTAGGAAATGTGCTTGCAGTGGTTCGTACATTTTCTAAATTCTTTCTAGTGCTAGCATTACCGGCAGCCAGCGAGTTTCACTGTATCCAATAAGTTGGTTATGTTCGACATTACTTTTGCCGCAGAACTCCTTCAACGTCTTCAGTAAAGACAGTAAAATATCCAAATTTTTTTAACCCTGCCATTTAAATCAGCAGCATTTCTTATTGCATTATTTAGAATATGGTCAGCGAATCCAATACCCAATACACAAATTCGAGTTCAGCTTGTTTTTAAATTTTCACCCCTTGACATGACACCACTAAAATTGGTGTTCGTGTTATCAGCGCAAATTGCAACAAAATAACAACAAAACTTGTTTAAGCTACTGGAGCTGGCGGCTAATAGCAACGCTTTTTTATGTTTATCTGTATCTATATGTCTTTTAGTATCATAATGTCCACTGTTAATTTGCAAATTCACTCCGACTGGTAATACACTAAACTTTTGCGTCGTTATATTTTGATTTTTTTATAAAAGGATAGTCCAATTCAATATCGTATAAGAATTTACGTAAACGTTTTCTATCCGTCTTGATTTGCAGGAGAACGTTTTAAATATAATTTTAAAAATTAGTATAAATTTACCTTTTATAGTGGCTTAAAACTTTTGTTACACAATTAAAGACTGCAAAACAATTGAAACAATTTATTTTAATTTTACTAAATAATTAATATCTTTTCGGTATTCTGTAAGTATAAGAGGTATACAGTATACCTCTCGTTCTATCTTTTCCAATCTACACCATTTATCAAGTTTTTATGCTATTTACTTTGTTTGTTCTTTATTGAGAAAAAGAATTAGAAACTAGAAAATAATAATATTACTTTTGAGCTACCTAGTTAAAGTGTGTTTTAAACAGAGTTTGAAACGCTACCTATACCACTTCTTTACTTTGTTCTTTCAGAATGCGTTGCTTAAAAAAAATATAACACTCTCGCATACAGGAGTAAAAATAATAAAATACATTCTTGCTACTAAATTGAAATAAATATTTTCTTTCAAATACTCAAAACATTTATTTTTGCGTCAAATTTGATGCTTTCCAACGTAAAATGCTTCGAATGATTCGTTCAATTATTCATGTATTGTTAGAAAAATGAATATAAAGGATGACGTAGAGTGACTAATTTTCTTCTTTTGCAAATCGAATGAAAGAACAAGAAAATGTAATCTGCTCCAAAGGAATAAAATCGAAAAGACAAAAATTTTACTCTTAAGAGTAAGAACGATATTCAAATTATGAAGATTTTAATTTTTGAATATTATTTCAAAAGATTGAAATGAGTGCTCGAATAAAGGAAAATTGTAAACTCTGGTTTAAAAATTTAAATTTTTATGAATTTATACGCAAAACTGAGTCTTTTTAAGTAAAATATTTTGTATTTTGTTTTTCATAATATACTTTCGATCTCTCGTATATACACCGGGGAGATGTTTCTATAAACAAAGAAACCTTTTCGCTGAGGTAGATCTGTTAGACATTAAAATATATGTAAATTATTGAAGTGAAATAACTGAGTTTAGTATTTCTAAGAAAATTATAGTTAAAACACTATTTTAGTAAAAAAAATATTGCACTGGTTTGTTCTCTCAATATGGTTAAATCAACATATACATAACATTATACAAGCTGCAAGAAAAAACTGTGAAGCCATTGCTTTGACTAAGATATTGCGCAAACTGTACGTAGGTAGATATAAGGTTTTTTGATTATTTCGATAATGCGGGCAAATGTGGTGGAAATATTTGTTTCGTGGGACGCTTCGTGGGACAGATTTCTCCGTGGGACAACGCAATGAAATGTGTGACATTTTCACGCAGCGTGGGACTTCTGGTCAGTTTACTATCCATAAACGTACGTAAATTATTCATTTGATTCAAAATTGTACAACTATTGCGAGCTTCTTTTAAATCTATAAGAAAAACCTACCACAAAAAAATAATAGTTTCTCCCTCCCTGTGACTGTATAAAAAAAAATGAACAAAGATTGACGTTTAGGACACGTTTTGGATTTTATTATAACCAACCAAACATATAATTTTTGCTATTTTATGAATTAAAAATTATAGTCCATATAGCGAAACGAATTTGTCAGCAAGTTTTCATAACATACTTTGAAAATATTTACATAACTTAAATATTTGTTCGTGTCGTTAGAAAATATTGCTAGTCTATTATAAAACATTCACTATTATAAAATCACTGGAAATAACCCAATAGATTTAAATTACTCCCGTAATTATTTTCATTCATTTTATAAAAATTAGCACAACTATCAAGAAAACTTTTGATATGTTATAGGATTTTACATTTTAGAATTGTTTTTAATTTATTGTTTTTAAAAAAGTCTTGTAAGGTTTGTACAATATGATATAGATAAAAAACAAGGCGAAACAGTCAGGGTTCTCCTAATAAGTGGGGTATAATTAGGTTGTGTTCTCCTGCATGTACTTACTTTTAAGTTTATAAAAATTACCAATAACAATTGAAATTTGAATGTTAAATACTGCACTATATAAACTCTCAAGGAACCCTCTACTAATGAAATATTTTGTTTCCTCTGGCTCAGACACGAATATCTTATAAACAAAACACAATCGTTCTTCTAAAAGCGGTGATGCCGCGCACCTTATAGTACGATAGAATTTTGTCAAAATACGCACCCACGGCGTTTTTGGAAGAACGATCGTGTTTTATTTATAAAACTGATTTCATCAGAAAATTAGAAGCAATACGACCGCCTTTCGTATCGGTGGCGCTCTAGTCCTTGATACAAAGAACGATAACGGTTTGAATATTGCGGTGAACTGTACTTTAGTTGCGCCAAAATAATATGTAACGTAATAATTATATTATCAGATATATTTCAATTAATAGTATGCGGTAAAAATTAGACGAATTTACAAAATAATAGTGCATTGAAATTTTTATAGTGTATAATTCTATCACGATTGGATGGTTTTATTGAATCGATGTATTGATAGTATCAGATCCTTGGGGGGGCCAATGCCCCCCCCCCCCCAGCCCTACCCAATTGACGCCCCTGATTTTCATATATATATTACGAAACACTTTTAACAAAAAGAAAAATTTTTATTTAAAGAAAAATTTGATTTTTAAAAATTAAATATTTCAATTCATTTTGACACAGAATAATGCAAAGCCTACCACAATTTGTAAACTATTTGCATTTAATTTTTAATTAGTAGTTCATTTTTTCAAGTAATTATATGCGTTTAGGCATTAAAACAAAGTCGTAGAAAAAGTATATAGGCCAGCAAAAATAGTATTTTAACAACAAAAAAATTCGTTACAGCAAACTGACAGCGTAAAAGAGGGAAACATAAATCGAACCAACAGCTGCTATCCGGGGGGAGAGGGGTGGGTTTTTAGGGGGTGAAGACAGTTTTTTGTGATTTCTGGCTTAACCGTGCATCCTATCAATCCGGCAAAAAACTTTTATGAGGACATGGTCTTTAGTTTTGGCAGCGATGTATATCAAACATAACTCTTTGTTAAAGTACAGGTATTTTTTTATGTCTGTTTAGAAATTTAATACACAATTTACACGAAACATCAATACGCTGCCGGAAAATTATAACAGATCACAAATTAACATAATTTACTGAAAAGATGATATACTCAGCAAACTGCTCAAAAGCCTCAGCATTTAGCGTTTCGAAAAAATATTACAAAATCACAAATTCATATTTCTTCCAAAAATATTGTAAAAATGAAATAAAATTAAACTTTTTTCAAAATTCCAAAAATATTCCAAAAATTAGAATAAAATCAAATATTTAAACTTTTTCTAAATTCCAATAATATTCCAAAAATTCTTAAAAATTCAAACTTTTCCAAAATTTTAAAAATATTGCAAAAATTATTACAAAATAAAATTCAAACTTTTTTCAAAATTCCAAAAATTATAATAAAATCAAAAACTTAAAATTTTAAAAATATTCCAAAAATTCTTACAAAATCAAAAATTCAAAATTCAAATTTCTAAAAATATAAATAAAATTCAAAAACTCTATTTTCTTCAAAATTCTAAAAATATTGCAAAAATTATTACAAAATCAAAAATTGAAACTTTTTTCAAAATTCAAAAAATATTCCAAAAATTAGAATAAAATCAAATATTTAAACTTTTTCTAAATTCCAATTCCGGAATTACGCAACCGACCACCATAACTAATATTAATCGTGACTGATTTTCTGTCAAATCGTTTTTTTGTTTGTTTGTTTTCCTTTATTTCTCTGAGAGAGAAACCGGTTTGTCTTCCCAAAGACGTGCGTAAATTACTTCGGTCTGAAAGACCTAAGTATTACATTCATGAGCTCAAAGTGAAATTCTTACCCCCACTTTTTTTGACATTTCTCGACGTTTTAGGACCTCCTGATTCTAAAAAAGCAAAAAAAAAAAAAATGTATGTCTGTCTGTCGGCCGGCCGGCCGGCCGTCACATCCGACGAAATCTAGAAAACCGCTGGACGGATTTGAAAAATTTTTTTTTCTAAAAATAGGTTTACTTAATAGGAAGAGCCGAAAGAACGATGTGTTCGATAACTGTACCGGAAGTGTGTCAAAAAAATCATTAAGTGTGTCAAAACAAGGAAATTTTCATATTTTTTGCTTAAAAAACGTTCATTTTAAGTGATTACGAGTAGGAACATTAAATTTGGAGAAATCTTGATGGTCGGGATTGGTATGTGAGACCAAAATCTAGATTATTGCATTATAAGTTTGTCAAAAAAATGTTGTCAAGTGTGTCAAAAGAAAGATTTTTATTTATTTTTTTACCTAATTTTTTGGAAAAAAAATAAAATTAATTGTTTGTTTGAAATGAATTTTATTATTATTATTGAGAATTATGGCATTATAAGTTTGTCAAAAAAATGTTGTCAAGTGTGTCAAAAGAAAGATTTTTATTTATTTTTTTACCCAATTTTTTGGAAAATAAGAAAATTGTTGGTTTGAAATGAAATTTTATTATTATTATTGAGAATTATGGCATCATAAGTTTATGATTATGGCATCATAAGAATTATGGCATTATAAGTTTGTCAAAACATGTTGTCCAGTGTGTCAAAAGAACGGTTTTTATTTATTTTTTACCCAATTTTTTACAAAAAAATAAAATTAATGATTTGTGACATGATATTTTATTATTATTATAGAGAATTATGGCATTATAAGTTTGTCAAAAAATAATGTCAAGTGTGTCAAAAAATGATTTCATTTATTTTTTTAGCCAATTTTTTGGAAGAAAATGTAGCTGTTTTTATGACGTAAATGTAATTTAAAATGAAATTGGACATGGAAATTTTTGAATTTGTTATAGTTTTGGAAATATTTTTGGAATTTTGAAAAAGTTTGTATTTTTGATTTTGTAATAATTTTTACAATATTTTTAGAATTTCGGCAAAAGTTTTAATTTTTGATTTTGTAAGAATTTTTGGAATATTTTTAGAATTTTGGAAAATTTTTAATTTTTGATATTATGATAATTTTTGGAATTTTGAAAAAATTTTCAATGTTTGATTTTGTAATAATTTTTGCAATATATTTAGAATGTTGGAAAAAGTTTGAATTTTTAAGAATTTTTGAAATATTATTGGAATTTAGAAAAAATTTAAATATTTGATTTTATTCTAATTTTTGGAATATTTTTGGAATTTTGAAAAAGTTTGGTTTTATTTAATTTAACAATATTTTTGGAATTTTGATTATAATTTTCCGGCAACGTATTGATGTTTCGTGTTAGTTTTGTAATAAATTTTTAAACAGAGATAAAAAATACTAGTACTTTAACAAAGAGTTTTGTTTGATATACATCGCTGCCCAAAACTAAAAACCATGTCCTCATAAAAGTTTTTTGCCGAAAACTATATCAAAATCCTTAACCCAGACCGAAGTCTTGATATCTCAGAGCTGTGAGATTTCAGCCCCTCCATATTTTTTCATTTGATTCAAAATTGTACAATTATTGCGAGTTTCTTTTAAATTTATAAGAAAAAAACCTACCACAAAAAAATAATAGTTTCTCCCTCACTGCTACTATATAAAAAGAAATAAGAAAAATGACAGATTAGGATTTGATTCTAACCAAACATATAAATTTTAATCTTTTATCTATTAAAAATAAACTACACAATAATGAAAAGTTGGTCGCCAGCTAGTTTTCATAATATACTTTCAGGATGTATACATAACTTAAATATTTGCACATGGGCATTATAAAATAATAAAATATTCACTATTATAAAATCACTGGAAATAACACAATAAATGTAAAATATATGCTCTCGTAATTATTTTCATTCATTTTATGAAAATTAGCACAACTAAAAATAATAGATTGTACTTTTTGTTTCGTTTTCAATTATTTAATTGTTTTTAATTTATAATTTAATACAATAGTTGGTTGTTGTAAATAAACAGAAATGCAAATGGCGAAATGAGAAATTGAACATGAAATATTAGCAAACACGATTTCTTATATCTCTCTTCATACAATTTTAAAGTTATGTTCTCTCTATATTTATATGTACTCTAAGCATTTACGTCATAAAAACAGCTAAATTTTTTTTCCAAAAAATTGGCTAAAAAAATATATGTAATCATTTTTTGACACACTTGATATTATTTTTTTGACAAACTTATAATGCCATAATTCTCAATAATAATAATAAAATGTCAAGTCAAACAAAAAATTAATTTTATTTTTTTCCAAAAAATTGGGTCAAAAAATAAATAAAAATCTTTCTTTTGACACACTTGACAACATTTTTTTTGACAAACTGATGATGCCATAATTCTCAATAATAATAATAAAATTTCAAGTCAAACAAATAACTAATTTTATTTTTTTCCAAAAACTTGGGTAGAAAAATAAATAAAAATCTTTCTTTTGACACACTTGACAACATTTTTTTGACAAACTTATAATGCAATAATCTAGATTTAGGAATCACATACCAATCCCGACCATCAAGATTTCTCCAAATTCAATGTTGATCCTACTCGTAATCACTTAAAATGAAAGTTTTTTAAGCAAAATATATGTAAACATCCTTGTTTTGACACACTTTTTTTTTTTTTTTTTAATAAAATGTGTTGTGTAGTAGGAATTACAATATGTGTCACAATAACACATAAAAACCTTTTAAGACCAAGGTCCCACAACAACATACGTTCAAAGGTGTTGATGGACGTAAATCTTTCTTTTTTTGTTTTTTTTATATTTTTTGTTAAAGAATGGATAACTAAACAAAAACTCCTATCACTGATAAAATATGACATAGGCCAATATTTTATGATAGAATAGAGAAAATAAAAGTAAATTAAAAAGTAAATTTTTAAAAAAATTTGCTGAACCAAAACAAAAATGTAGTTGCCAATAATCCAGCCGGTGGCATATTCCTTGATCCTCTGACACACCGTCTTTCTTAAAGATTAACGCCCACACATAGTTATATGAAGGCTCGTTTCCCTAAGGAAGTAATAGCGTCTCATCATCAAGGACTATTTCACAGCTAAGATTGAGGGTGCTACCGTTGACTGAATACAGTTCATCCGCCACCATCCCTAAGATGTCACCTTGGCTAGTGATATCTCACTGCTATTGCCAGTGGTATGTGATATCTCACGATAACTCGTATGTCAATAGCAGGGACTGGAGTACGCGGGGTTGTCACACCCGTTGATCAAAAATAAAAAAAAAAATAAAAAACAATAAAAACTGATCCCTCTATGCGGAGGGGTTTTTTGACACACTTCCAGTACATTTATCGAACACAGCGTCCTTTCGGCTCTTCCTATTGAGTAAACTTATTTTTAGAAAAAAAAATTTGAAATCCGTCCAGCGGTTTTCTAGATTTCGTAGGTTGTGACGGCCGGTCGGCAGACAGACATTCATTTTTTTTTTGCTTTTTTAGAATCAGTAGGTCCTTAAACGTCGAGAAATGCCAAAAAAGTGAGGGTTAGAATTTCACTTTTGGCTCATGAATGCAATACTTCGGTCTTTCAGACCGAAGTAAAATCTACTTACGATGTTTGTTCATTGCATCGAAAATTTCTTTTTCGTCACCAGTGATAAAAAACCTATTCAAATTACTTTCGTACCTAGTGACGGAAGTAATTTTTTAAAAGCCATCCATTTTCTAACTTCTTAACTAGAATAAACCATCCTAGAACACCCGTTAAGAGAGTCAATTGATTGAATGAAATAATTTTGTTAGTGTTAATTTATCTCTCTTGGGAAGACGACGTTAATTTATTTTTGAATTATTTACGGACAATTTATTTAAAAATTTATTTATTTTATTTGTGTTAAGAAATTTATTTTATTTTATTTATTTATTTTAAAATTATTTTTCCTATTTATTTAAGAAAAACGAAAAAAATATTTATTTGCATAAAATAATTTACGTTGTTTTAAAATATATCAGGAATTTACGTACCGTTATCCCCATACAAAAACAAAATCAAAACTGTAGTTTTTATTTTATAAATAATAATAAAATTTTTTAAATTTGATTTTGTTTATTACAAAACCGTCTTTAGTTATAAGCATACTAGACGCGAAATGTAAAAAACAATAAACCTTTAAAGATGTGTTATTTAATGATTTTAGGAACTTTATAGACCAAATAAAATAAAAATATAGAATTTTGTAGTGTAAATAGAATAAGTTGACGATTATTTTGTACGAAAAGACAATCAAGCTTGTAACTTAAGACGGTTTTGTTTATGACATAGAAATTGAATAATTTATTCATATTGGATCATCTATATTTTAATAGCAGAAATATAAATATAAATTTAAAGATTTTGTTTGGATGTTTGTATGTAAAATTTGAATTGTATGTAATTATAAATGAAAATGTTTAATAATTAATAATAATTTTTAAAAAAGAAGAAAAAGTACAGTCTTCTATTCGCCGAAAATCATATTTTGAATCTCGCGACCATTAACAACCTCGGCTATCGCCTCGACTGATAAGCTGTCCTCTCGCTTCAAAATATGTTGTTTTCGGCATTGTTGAAGAATATACTATTAAATCGTTAAATTCAATTGTATAAAGTTTTTTTGTTATTTTTTTCTAAATTTCTTTAGCAACCAATTTATTCAACTTTATTCAATTTTTTTTGCTTAAGTTTGAGCAAAATTTGTATCTTTATAATCCTTTCATTAATTGAATTGATTCAGCTCAAGAATTGACCAACTACTAATCTTACTATAAAAAAAACTAAGTATGAATATTATTTTGCATTTACCTGTGAAAACAGAATAGAATTTTGCTTAAATGCGAAAACAGAAATATTTTTGTATAAAAATACAAGCGATAGTTAGCTTTCTATTATCCACTAGTAATATGAGAACAATACAGTTTTATGTTGGTTCTAGACGATTTTGGGAACACCTTTTAAGATAGAAAGTAAATATATGTGTGAGCGAGACGTTATTTAGGCATGACGTTATTTATTGCGTGACGTTATTTATTAACAGTCCACTATCGGTTGTTTTCTAATGTTTAAGAAGACATGTATACAGCACTACTTTATCACCATTTTTCTGGCTGCGTATTTGAGAAAAGTCTTTAAAATGCAACCACGGCCAATAGGGGAAAACCACCCGAGTAGAAATTAGTTACAGAAAACCTGAATACAGTCAGGTCGTGATCAGGGCCTGGTCAGTCCCTATTAGAGCAAGCTGATGTGGGCCTGTTCAGGGCCTGATTTAGAATACCCTTTTAGGGTTAACCATATTTGAATATATCCGGCCCGGATCAGGTTTCTCGTATTTGACCCCTAGCTGAAATTTCAATTGGTTAAAATTCACTAGAGTATTATCCATTTTAGAAATATATAGTTAAAATCGTTTCATGTATATTTTAGTTATAGCTTCTCGGCTGAAAGACTATAATAAGTCATTAAGGTGGTATGTATGTTTTAATTTTTTCCATTGTAATTTTTTTATTTTAATTTGATTAATTTATGTATATAATATATAAATATATATCAGGGTCTGGTCCGGATATCCCAATCAGGGCCTGATCCGATTAACCCAATCAGGGTCTGATCCGGTAATCCCAATCAGGACCCGATATGGCAAAAGCGTTACACTCATGATCAGGGCCCAATCAGGCTGTCCTACCAATGCCTGATCAGGGTTAGGGCAAACCTGATCAGGGCCTTACTTGAGCCCTGACAAATTTCTGCTCGGGCAACCAGCACGGGCTAGATCATGCTCAAAGAGTTGAATCGCCGAAGACTCTGTTTTGGGCCATCAGCTTGTTTGAGCCATACAAATCTCCAGGCCCTGACGGGGTTTGGCCTATTATAATAGCACAGTACTTGGATAGAATAGGAGATAGGCTCCCAGGGATCTTGGTGGCCTGCATAGCTTCTGACAATATACCACAAGCCTGAAGAAACGTGAGGGTCGTTTTTATCCCAAAATCAGAGAAAATTAACTATTGCGAGGTGAAAATCTTCATTCCAATCAGTCTCTCCTCATACTTTCTAAAGTCTTTGGAGAAATTGATCGACTTGAATATTAAAAATGTCTGTCTGAACCTCGCTAAGCGATCGGGAACACCTTTATCAAACGGAATAGTCTACAGAAATAATCCTTTCAGAGACGGTATTTGCCATTGGAGAGACTATGCTTAAAAAAGTGGCGCTTACATATAAGGCACGTTCGACAAAGTTTGATGCATGCCTTACTGGGGTGGAAAGGTACGGAGCGAATAAAAGGCTTTTAAAATGTATATAACCGTCGTTGGAAGACCGATGCCTGTTAATTCTCAAGCACGACAACGATTCCTAAAGGGACATAAAAACACTCCAAGACAGTGTAAAGTATAGTGATGTTACTATCGACATGCGGCTCAACTTGGCTGCTCATATTGAGACCAAATACGCAAACCCAACTCGACAAGCAAAAAAACCTCATCCGCACATAGATTTTAAGAAAAAGAATTTAAAAATAAATTTGTACATTATAATAAAGAATTTAATGTTTAAGTTCGGTTCACATCATTCTCAATTTTATAAACCATCTTTTTTTCAAGAAAGAATAATTTTTGGTTCCGTCGGTCTTTTTGTATCGGTCGTTCATTTTGTATCGGTCTTTCATTCTGAAGCTGTCGTTCATTTTCGATCGGTCGTTAATTTTGAATCGGTGGTTCGTTTTGGGTCGTTCGTTGCGCATTTTACATTCTAAACAAACAAAAATTATTGATTATTCTTTTGTTTGATTTATTTTTAGCAATTACTTTTTCATTTTTGCAGATCTGTCGTTTTATTTCGTTTTAAGCCAAAAAAGTTATCGTTTTTTTCTTTAGTTTTATTTATTTTTAAATGTAGGAGAGTAGGACTCTATGATTTTTCATTCCATTCACTTTAAATGGGTCTTTTTTAAAATTATTAACAGTGTGTGTTGCTTTTTTCAGTATGTTGCAATGAAAATCTGTTTAGATAAATACATTTTAAACAACATATTTTTGTGCGAAGTGTTTTTTATTATATCATAGATTAATTACCGGCAGACGATGTTTCTTTGACTATCTGAACGATCAATCGTCGTTCACTGAAGTGATCCGTTCAATTAACATCGATCATTCACGACCGACACATCACTATATAGTTTAGGGTTGCCACATTTTTAAATGTCTAAAGGAGGACACACTATTTCTTGTTTCTCAAAATTTAAAAACTCATCGGATTTTGGCCACCACAACTTTCAGTTTGGACACCAAATATTATTTTTTACAAATTTATGCGTCGTTAAGTTATTATATAAACTAATGTCGGATAACGCAATTAATAAAAGGATCTCCAGTAAAATTATTACAGATTATGCAAATACTGTTAGTATGTTGTATTGTTACATTTCGGTCACATTTTACTGGAATTCCTTTTGCATTGGCCGCCCAAAAATACATTAAAATAAAAATATTATAGTTTTAAATAATTTATGAAATTAAATTTAATATTTTTAAATTTATTGTATTTACTTTTGTCAATTTAATTAAAAATCTAGAAGTTCCGAAATTTAATCACTGTAAAGGCATAGCGTTATTCAATGCTTTAATCAAGGCTTGGCTCGATACTACTAGACTTGTTTAACAAAGATCTATGCTTCACTGAATAAGTTTAAAACCAAGAAAAAATTTAATTTGTTAGTCTACAATGATATGCAAAAAAATGCTGATATATCCTAGTATGCCATGAATATAAATAGTTTGAAGTTTAAAATAATTACATGTTGTTTATACGTTGCTATGTAAACAAATTATCCTAAATTTTGAGGCGTATGACAAAGACAATGTATATATGTGTAATGTTTGTTATGTTTATAGCGTATGACAAAAACATTGTATAGCTATTAAACAATAGCTATTTATGTATTAAGAGCGTAAAGCACTTAGGTCTTTTTGCTTGAGAGTGAAATTATTGCTCGAGGTGTTAGCCGAGGGCAACAAACACTCGAAAGCAAAACAGATACTTTATGCCCGAATTACATACAAGATTTTTCGTACGATAAGATTCTATATTAAGTACATATTTGAATAAATTCAAATACATATATTTACACAAAATAGTAAAATATTTTGTGAGAAAATTGTTTAATTGAAGTAGTTTTTCATTTTCCTAAATTTTTATAGCAACCACTTTTTTAAAATTACTTCGGTCTGAAAGACCTAAGTATTACATTCATGAGCTCAAAGTGAAATTCTTACCCCCACTTTTTTTGGCATTTCTCGACGTTTTAGGACCTACTGATTCTAAAATAGCAATAAAAAAATGTATGTCGGTCTGTAGGCCGTCCGTCCGGCCGTCACAACCGACGAAATCTAGAAAACGGCTGGACGGATTTGAACATTTTTTTTTCTAAAAATAGGTATACTCAATGGGAAGAGCCGAAAGGACGATGTGTTCGATAACTGTACCGGAAGTGTGTCAAAAAAATCGTCAAGTGTGTCAAAAAAATCGTCAAGTGTGTCAAAAAAATCGTCAAGTGTGTCAAAACAAGGAAATTTGCATATTTTTTGCTTAAAAAACGTTCATTTTAAGTGATTACGAGTGGATTAACATTCAATTTAGAGAAATCTTGATGGTCGGGATTGGTATGTGAGACCAACATCTAGATTATTGCATTATAAGTTTGTCAAAAAAATGTTGTCAAGTGTGTCAAAAGAAAGATTTTTATTTATTTTTTTACCCAATTTTTTGGAAAAAAATTAAATTAAAATTTTGTTTGAAATGAAATTTTATTTATTATTATTGAGAATTATGGCACTATAAGTTTGTCAAAAAATGTTGTCAAGTGTGTCAAAAGAAAGATTTTTATTTATTTTTTTACCCAATTTTTTGGAAAAAAATAAAATTAATTGTTTGTATGATATGAAATTTTATTATTAATATTGAAAATTTTGGCATTATAAGTTTGTCAAAAAAATATTGTGAAGTGTGTCAAAAGAAAGATTTTTATTTACTTTTTTACCCAAGTTTTTGGAAAAAAATTAAATTAATAATTTGTATGACATGAAATTTTATTATTATTATAGAGAATTATGACATTATAAGTTTGTCAAAAAATTAATGTCAAGTGTGTTAAAAAATGATTTCATTTATTTTTTTAGCCAATTTTTTGGAAAAAAAATGTAGCTGTTTTTATGAATTAAATGTAATTGAAAATGAAATTGGACATGGAAATTTTTTAATTTGTTATATTTTTTGAAATTATTTTGGAATTTTGAAAAAAGTTTGTATTTTTGATTTTGTAATAATTTTTGCAATATTTTTAGAATTTCGGAAAAATTTTAATTTTTGGAATTTTGAAAAAAGTTTGAATTTTTGATTTTGTAATAATTTTTGGAATATTTTTAGAATTTTGAAAAAGTTTGAATTTTTGGAATATTATTGTAATTTAGAAAAGTTTAAATTTTTTTTTTTTTTTTTTTCTTTATTTCAGTATAAAATTAATTACATTCATTTTTTTTATTGCTCTAGCATAAGCTGTTTAGCAATGTAAGTTTTTATATGTAAACAATAATATCAAAAACTAAAAAAATTACTTCAATTAGAAACTAATCAATGTAGGAAACAAGTTAAACATGTGCTTTTATCTCTTTAATAAATTTTTTAAGGTTGTTAATCATCTTTAGATCCTCTGGCAACCCATTGTATAATGGAATGGACCTAAAGACAGGATTTTTTTCTGACAGGTTTGATTTGAAGAACTCAGACATGTAGTTATTCCGATTTCTCGTGCCATACTGATGAGTATCTGATACTGTGGTCAAATCATAACTATATCGGATCATTTTGTTTTTAATTTTAAATAATAACATAAGAAGATCATGTTTGTAAAGCCTATCTAGTGGAATGAATTTTGAGTTTAGGAAGAGTTGTTTAGTTGGATAAAGCCTCGGTAGGTTCAATATATATTTTATTGCACGTTTTTGTAAAATAAACAGATAATAAATTTATTTATAAATAATTAATTTTAAATATTCTAATTTTTTTTTTTTTATATAATAAATAATTTATATATTATTAGATTACATAACAGTTTTGATTTTATTCTAATTTTTGGAATATTTTTGGAATTTTGAAAAAAGTTTGATTTTATTAATTTTTAAAATATTTTTGGAATTTTGAAAGAAAATGAATTTGTGATTTTGTAATATTTTCTCGAAACGCTAAATGGAGAGGTTTTTGAGTAGTTTGCTGAGTGTATCATCTTTTCACTAAATTATGTTAATTTATGATCTGTTATAATTTTCTGGCAACGTATTGATGTTTCGTGTTAGTTTTGTAATACATTTCTAAACAGAGATAAAAAAATACTTGTACTTTAACAAAGAGCTATGTTTGATATACATCGCTGTCCAAAACTAAAAACCATGTCCTCATAAAAGTTTTTTGCCGAAAACTATATCAAAATCCTTAACCCAGACCGAAGTCTTGATATCTCAGAGCTTGAGATTTCAGCCCCTCCATATTTTCTATATTAAATTTGTTTAAAACATTTTCTTTGTCAGTTGTGTTTGATCTATAGAATATCTATTTCTATCTATAGAATAGATCTATAGAATAGAATCTATAGAATGTAAGTATACATACATATATATGTTTTGTAAAATATTTTTTGAGAAAATTGTTAAATGTAAGTAGTTTTTTGTTTTTTTTTTCTAAATTTTGTTTAGCAACAAATTTATTTAATTTTAATTCTTTATAAAATTAACAACAAACCAAAAATGATTCGGTTAAAAAAGTTTCTCAATAAAGAATTTCACAAAACATATGTCTGTAAATAAATGAATGTTAAAATAGTGGGCTATTATTTTAAAACCGTACATCGAAAAAAAACAACTATTTTTTAAAAATCTGAAATTTTGATATATTGTTGGTATTGACGAAAGGAAAAAAGTTGTTTCTGCTTTTATTTTTTGTGTACATACTCTGAATCGGAGTTATACGCGGTTGAATTTTTGAGGCCTTTTCACGTAGTTTTGGTAATGGTGTCAATGTTTTGTGAATAGGTGCCACAAATTTCATCCGACTTACGTTTATTTTTGCAAGTAAAAAGGAAAATAATTGAATAATTGAAATAAGTAAGTTTAAAATTAAAAACTTTCCTCTTTTCCGCTAGGCGGCGCGTTAAACCTTGGTTTACTTCAAAGCTCATATCTCAAAAAACCCCCTTTTTTTTGTTTTTCACAAATTTTAAAGTAAACATTTGCAGCTATGAAATTGAGAAATAAAAAATGCAATTCAAAATGGATTTTTTCTTACGATTTTTTAAAGTTTGGTATATGAATATTCAGATGTGTTTTTTTATTAAGTCAATAATCCTGTACTAAATGTGGATCTAATAAATTAAACATTTCATATTTTAACACCTGCAATAAATTTGAACCATTTCCTGTGCATTAATGGTTATAAACTTATTAAAAAAATTTAAGTTAAGTGGTAAAATAAAGGAATTTAAATTATTAAAAGGGTCTGTAAAATCATTTTAAAAAATGTCTATTCTGCCCCTTTTTACTAATTAAAATCTCATTAGAGACTCATAATTTTAACATTTAAAATTTCTAATGACGCCCACAAACGTTTTTTGACCAAATTATGCTTGCATCCAATCAAAATATATTACATTGTACCTACCTAATTTTACCTGATTCTACCTATGTCAAAAACTATTTAAAGGGTATATATATATATATTGATGTGATTGCCTTATAGCAAGTATATTCAAAAATATTTAGAAGACATAACGTTTAGAAAAGATAATAATAGAAATGCCTTTCAAATTGTGCTGTAACTTGTACGGTCTCAAAAATACTACGCGGACATCAAAAAATGTGAAACTGGTCACACCAGCTGTTATTCAAAAAGCTGCGACCCTAAATTTTACTTTGCGTGATGACCAGTTTATATGTGAAACATGCCGCACTTATATCTATAAAAATAACGTAAATTTAATTATTTTATTAAAATGAATAAAAATTCATATGCAACTAATATTTTCTACAGCAGCTTTCATGTTCGGAAACTATCGATAGTGAAATTATTTCTATAAATCAGGATGTTGAAAATGTTCCAACGAACGAAAATATTCAAATACCTCCAGCATCTTTAGATCCATCACCAGTTTCGGTTGATACTATATCTCCACCAGTTCCTGAACTACTTAATGACACTTTGAAAGATATTAACAATGTTTTTGGAAGGTTAGCCGAATCTCCTATCAAACAAAAACATATTACAACAGGAAGTTATAAAAAAATTGCAAGTGTCACATCGGCAATAAGTCAAAGAATATTTCAAGTAGATTCAGTTAAAGTGTTATCACCAAAGGAAGAATGTGAATATACATCATGGCTTATGAACCTTAAAAAAGAATTTAAAGATAGAATTTAAAGCCAGTTCTAAATCAAAACAAGTGTTTTTGTTGACAACTCTACCACGTAAATTTTGGTCAAATCAACGTATCCAGGATGAATTTAATGCATCAAGACGACTGGTAGAATTCGCCATGGATCTGTTGAAAACAGTTGGTCTCAAAGCAAACAAGTGCACAGTTTGTCACACAAGATAGTGAGATAATTTAAACCACGAGATAATTTAAAACAAATTTAAACATACTTCTTATCAGAGGAAATTAGTAGAACAATGCCTGGCCTTAAAGATGTTGTTACTATTACAGAAGGATCAACAAAAATTAGGAAATCAAAGCGGTTGGTGTTATGGACCCTCACTGACATCTACGAAATGTTCTTGGAAGAAAACAAAGATGTCAAAATCAGCTTCTCAAAGTTCACTACGTTGCGACCGAAGGAATGCATATTAGCCGGACCTACCGGAACACACAATGTCTGTATATGCATGATACATGAAAATGTACGTTTGATGTGTAAGCCGCTCTTAAATTTAGTAAAAAGTTAAAAGGATCTGCTTAAGAAACTGAGTTGTTCTAATGATACAGTGGATTGTGCAACAAATATATGCAATGATTGTAAAAAATATCGTGGAAGCTTACACAGAAACAATTTTGGAATCTCTTGAATTTTACGAAGAAATACATTATGAGAAATGGTTAAGGCAAGATAGATATTCGTTAGAACGCATGGAAAAAAATAAGGAAGAATTTGTAGAAGATTTAGTACATACATCGGTAAACAAATTAAAAATTCATGATTTCATCGCAAGGCAGCAATCAATGTTTCTTAAGGAAACGAAACTTAAACTACGTCACGGCGAATACGTATTTATTATTGATTTTTCAGAAAACTACTCAATGATAACGCAGAAGGAGATACAAGCTGCACATTTCAATAAAGTTCAAGCTACAATCCACTCAATCGTAGTTTACTACAAATCATGTAATGATAAACTAGAGGTCTTATCTTTTGTCATTATATCTGATCATTTAATGCATAACACAGTTGCAGTTCATAAGTACCAGAAAAGGTGTATTGAATTCATTGAAAAACAGCAAGAAATATATCCAAGTATCAACAAAATTTTATATTTTACTGATGGTTCAGCAGCTCAATATAAAAATAAGAAGAGTTTCATAAATCTCTGCAAACATATTGATGATTTTAAAATAGCTGCAGAATGGCATTTCTTTGCAACTGCCCACGGAAAGGGTCCATCCGATGGGGTTGGAGGAACTCTTAAAAGAGAAGCTCTGCTTAGAGGAGAAAAAATATCAACAGCAAGGGAATTGTTTGAATGGGCGGAAATTTGGTCGAAAAAAACCAACCACGTTATGAAGTTTTCATATGTGTCTTCAGGAGATATCGAACTACAGGAACAATTTCTTTCGATGCGGTTTTCGGATATTAAAAGCATAAGTGGAACTCAAGGATTCCACTGTTTTTTTACCGGATAACACTACACCCGATAAAATAATTGCCAAAATGTTTTCTTTTTCTGATGATCATAAATATTTCAATTTAAAGGCAAAAAGAATTATATAAATTAATTATTTAATGTATTTATTTATAATATTGATTAAATTATTATGTTTATAGAAAAAATATTTTTTTAATGTTTTTTTCTAATGTTAGTGTTGGTGATGTTGAAATTATAACAAAATCTTCGATCATTGGAATCTCCAATTCTTATTCTGAATAAAAACCTGTTTCTCAATCAGAAATACACAGAAAATGGTTCAAATTTATTGCAGGTGTTAAAATATGAAATGTTTAATTTATTAGATCCACATTTAGTACAGGATTATTAACTTAATAAAAAAACACATGTGAATTTTTCATATACCAAACTTTAAAAAATCGTAAGAAAAAATCCACATTGAATTGCGGACTTTTTATTTCTCAATTTCATAGCTGCATATGTTTACTTTAAAATTTGTGAAAAACAAAAAAAAGGGTTTTTTTTGAGATATGAGCTTTGAAGTAAACCAAGGTTTAACGCGCCGCCTAGCGGAAAAGAGAAAAGTTTTTAATTTTAAACTTACTTATTTCAATTATTCAATTATTTTCCTTTTTACTTGCAAAAATAAACGTAAGTCGGATGAAATTTGTGGCACCTATTCACAAAACATTGACACCATTACCAAAACTACGTGAAAAAGCCTCAAAAATTCAACCGCGCATAACTCCGATTCAGAGTACACAAAAAATAAAAGCAGAAGCAACTTTTTTCCTTTCGTCAATACCAACAAAATATCAAAATTTCAGATTTTTTAAAAATCAAAAATTTAAAAATCAACAAAAAAATGTACGTTTTCAAAATAATAGCCCAGTAATTTTACGCATTGTTGTAATAAAGTAATTTTACGCATTCAATTGATAAAATAGCATGCTTTACACCCTATCGTAAATTTGAATTTTACACTAATACAAAAAATAATTTGCTAGTTTTAGAAAATCATATGAACATTTAATAACGAAAATGTTGCTAAAAAATTTAAAACAAATGTAAAAATATTTTAATATCTAAAATAAATAAGAGTTATTTACATTTTATAGACAAAACTAGAGTAAAAATAATAATAATAATAATAATAATCCCCCAGGGTGTGTAGAATTTTTTTCTCGAAAAAATGTTCACAACGGCAGCGAAACAAAATCATGAAAAACAAACAATATCCCTTTGATAGATTAACATTTATTTGCTTTAATTTAAGTTTTTTAGATTCCCTCAAGGAAAATAAAACGAACAACTATTATTTTAGAAAATTTTATTTTGTTTCTTCTAAAAGTGTATCAAATTTCAAAATTAAATCAATAATGCAGTAACTGTAATCTTTAATCTTCTGTTTAATGGTAACTATACATTTATAATAATGGTAAAAAACAAAGTCTAAACATAATTTGAATATATTCGCAACTTTTTGTAAACCTCGTTTATTGTCGTTGTATAACCACACCACAGTTAACAAAAACTTACAATGTTCACGTGCGATATCCAATTAAATAAAAAATTGTAGCTTAAATTAAGTAAGTATGGTATCTTCAGATAATTTATAATTTATTATATATAACTAACACTAAAAATGACTAAATTTTTATAAAAAGAATTCCTTTTCTAATGACATCCCATCTCTACTATAATAGTTAAAAATAATTATTTCACCCTTCCCCTCTCTCTTCCTCTTAAGTATGCTACAAACCTACAATCAATTTGTCAATCAATTCGAAAACGAAATAAAATTTAGTGTAAAAATCCCCTAAATTTTATTTCGTTTATTTTCGTTTTCAATTGATTGAGAAATTGATTGTAGGTCTGTAGCTTGCTTTAAAACAAAGAATTACAATTCATTTACAGGCAAGTTTATATTTATTTCAAATTTCAGATCCACAGGTCTTATAGCTTACGATATAATCGACAGTACGCAAAAGACATAAGTTAATTCAAATAGAGTTGCATGACAAACGAAGCCATAAAAACGCTTTATTCTTTCTAAATTATCAGATTTAGGTATATATGTTGTAGCTATATCGATACCATCGTCGACATTAATATGAAAACATATCAACCGAAATACATGTACAGTTTAATCAAATTCGCAATTTAACATTAATAAAAGGAATTATTCACTCAAATTTCTAAATGGTTCTTTTTTTAAACATTATAAAAGGATTTTTAATAGTACAGTATAAGGCGCCATCGATCCTTACCTAACCACAGGGGCTCCTTAACTTTTGTCTAAGTATAAAATTTATTACTTATTATTTCTTCTTTAAAAATAAATATTGGAAAATATTCGAAGCAAAAGCCGAAAACTAAATTTGTTGTCTAAGATTTATTTCAATATTTTGCGGTAGTTTTGGTTAAAGTTGTATTAAATTTGTTTCAGTGTCAGAAATTTTTTCAATTAAGGATTTTCTACTATTAGTATAAAATTTTGAAAACGAAATTTTTGAAATTTAATTATATAAAATTCATGGAACTACTGCAACATAAATGTTATATAGAATTTTTTATCAAAATTCTACCAACTATATTAAGCTTAATGGCATTTTAATTGCATTCAAGGAAATTTTTTTGAGTAAATGCTAATAATGATATTGTTATTTTAATTATTTAAAAAACACAATATATTTTATGAATGGTCATTTAAAATTGTTGTTTATAGTGTAGAAGATCAAAAAACTAGACCGGAAAATAATATAGTTAGGTAATTCATCGGAGTGTGTTTGTTTTATTAAATCGTCCCTATATCAAATTTGAATTAGGATAATACATTATTTAGTTTCACGATAAAGGTAGCTTGACATTCAAAGATAAACAGGAATACATCATTACTTATCAGTTTTACTAAACCCGTCTTTTTTGCTTGTTTAATATTGGTTGTTATTTTTGGCCCAGTTTAAGCCAATGCGAGCAAACGTCATGCGGTATAACGCATGTATTAAATATCACCTTTGTAGCAGATTCACCAATGTCGTATTTTTGTATAAGATCCTCGATTGGTTGGTTGATAATCGTTGTCTTCATTTGCTAGAAAGTTCTGGGGACTGGTGGATTGTTATACAAAAGTTCTATTACGGATATTGTTTAGTTAGAATGTTGCATAGACGAAGCGCGAGTTTTTAAGAATGGGATGCTGCGTTCTAAATAATATTCCATAATAACTACTATTAAAACTCAAAAATAGCCTATTTGAAGAAACATAGTACATTTTGCTACAAGATATGGAAACGCTTCGTATTCGTGAATGATATTTATTATAAATTATTTAATTGGAAATCGACGACATACCATTTAAAATTCATATTCTATTTTTCATGGTTACTTTGTCCTAAAAACTATTTGATGAAGATACCATAGCAACTACAATTTCGTTATCTAGCGAATATGATTTTATGCACTAGAGGAAAAAACGATTTTCAAAGGGGATTAAATCTGCATGAAAATGGAATTCATTTGCTATTGTAGAAAAATATATCTTTTGCATATTTTTCTATTACTTTTAACTAAAGACGCTTACCATTGAAGATCAAACTTGTTTCACTTTAATCTACTCTCCCTCGAGCAAGTTGTGTAATTAAAAAACATTTCATTTTACTAATTTATTTAGATCGGCGGCTACAAACATGTTTTTGTATTTTTTATAATAAAATGGACTAGTCAGATCAAAATAATAATGGACTAGTCAGATCAATCATAAGCTCAAAATAATTATTTTAAAATAAGAATAAAATTGTGTATTTATATTTGAAATGTTTTTAAAGTTTATGCGTTCCATTTGTGATCTACTCAAAGCTTTTAAGTTATTCTGTTCTAAAGGAACAGTTTTTATTTAATATCCGAAGCAGTTGTTTGCTATGAAATTATCAATGCACAAAACGGCAAGGAAAATAAATAAATTTTGCGGTAAAAACTTGATCCTCTCTCTGGTTTGAAACGCAAAATTCAATCCATTTTTAAAATTGCATTTATTTATATGTACTAATATTGGAACATAAATATGGTTGTTACAAAGCAGCTCATCTCATCAGATACATGAAAAAATTTCTTTGCTTAATATATCAAAGTACGGACTATGGTTTTATATTATTGAAATTCACCAAGGGAAAAAATTACTGTATTTGTTGATTGGTCCTATCCTAACAAACAATAGAAAAATAGAACCACGAAAATGGTTCAAAAGAAGACAAATACCTACATAATTTGGAAATCAGTGGGTCTTCTATTTTCTTATTGAAAAATATGTTGATATATTAAAACAAAACTGTTTTGGAAACTGTTCTGCAATAATTTTTAATTAATAATGCACCATAATTATTTATTCAAACATTTGTAATTCAAACAATAAATCCAAGTTCTTATTAAAAATCAATACATACTTTGATGTAAAGTAGTAAAACTTAGCTAAAACAATTAAACCAGTACATATAAGCTAAAACAAAACAGATTTACCATAGCACTACTATGATTGTATATGATATGCTATAAGCAACACAGCATCTACTGCTATGGTTTTTGTTTGATTTTTTTCGTTTTTTCTTTTCCTATTTGTGTTTCTTCTTTTTTTTTGCGTACAAATATTATAATTCCGTACGCTGCAAGTTGGACAGCTTCTTGTATATTATTTGGACGAAATAAATAAATATTTTGATTGCGTTGAAGTTTTTTTTATAAATATTAGGAATTAATATAATTAAATAATAATAATAATAAATATTTATATGGAAATATTTGTATAATTTTACAGAAACTTTGAAGATTTGTTTTAAATAAATACTAAAGTATTGAAAATTTATTAAATGATGGTTGATAAAATCTTTATTAAAAAACAATCGTTAATTTGAAAAAGAGCGGCCTGTTTCAAAGGGAAGCAGTGCTTCCCTAGCATCCAAAGACGCTTCGCCTATGGAATGTTGTCATGCTCCTTTCCAGGTAAACAATTTCACCTAAATCTATAAAAATTAATTACATCAAGGTATTTTTGGCCACGAATGAATGTTGACACAGGGATATGGGCTAAATCATGTGAATCGTACCAAGGACCGAAAATACACAGGTGCGCAAAATCTCCGATTGGTAGATTTGAATTACTAAATTGCAGATTTGACTATATTCACATCGACATCGTTGAGTCACTTTCGCAATCAAACATTTTCAATTACATTTTGAATACAGTAGACCGTTTCACACGTTGGCTAGAAGCATACCCTATAATAAAAGACATGACAGCAAGTACCATTGCATCAACTGTATTACATACATTTCTAGATTCGGTATTCCTTCGGTTATAACAACAGATCGTGGAGGACAATTTGAATCCAATCTATTCACCTAGCTCAAAGCAAACGGTCAAGTCGAACGATTCCATCGTCAACTAAAAGTATCTGTTAATGGACTTATCATTAGAACTTCATTCAAAAAAGACATTGATTTGACCTGCAGACCTAGTTTATGGTCAAACACGTAACGTCCCCGACTCTCTAACCGCCAACAATTCCGATATTTCTAAGTTCATTAAAAGATTGCGAGTAATATGCAAACGCTAATTCCTACATCTCCCATGGTAACCCAATCAGACCGATAATTTCATCTCCAAAGATCTTAACAACTGCACACACGTTTTTGCCATAGTGTCCTTACGAAGGACCGTTTACAAAGGACCATTTAAATATTTCGTCGTGAACATTCACGGAAAAATTGACAATTTGATACCAGCCTACTGTTGACACACTTGATCAACCTAAAAAATGAACAAGATGGATAATCAGATTAATTATATATATTGTATTTTATACTTACCTTCTGTCATTTATAATTGTTTACATTTTAATGACATTTAATTTAGAGCAATTAGAATTACCCCTATAAACCATATTTTTTGCTCATATTAATTTTGAAATAGATTTTTTTAAGTAGTAGATTTTAGAATATTATGTATTGCTATCTTTTGAATTATATAGCTCTCTCGCCTTAACCTTAGTATATAAGAAACACAATTTGTAAATTTATCCTATTCAAATAAAACATTTTCTGAAGACAACAACTAAAGGAATTTGAGTTATTTGTTCACTAAGGAAAAATACAACCTAAAGTTGTTAGTTCAATTCAACTAGCTAACACTGAAGGGTAACATATGGTCCTTCGAGCCGGATTCTTCCAGAACCAGCAAAAGGAAAAAGTGAGTAAAGTTTTTTTTGTACAAAATTGAGTGCTTGTGAATAAAAAAAAAGTGCAGTGGAAATTTGTAAAAGGCAAAATCTAAACGAATCACAAGTTGTCACAAGCTTTTACAATCGAAGTAAAATGGCAGATTCTCGATCGATATTACGTTCGTTACGACAGATGAAAGCACTACGCACCCAAATAACAGCGTATAGTGAAACCACTCAAATATCCACAATAAGGGCGGATCTGCAATTGCTGAAAGAAGAATGGGAAAGCTACATCAATTTAGAAAAATCCTTCACTGAAGATACTCACAAGGCAGAAAAAAAGAATATAGACGATTTAGAAGCACTGTATTACAACCTTAAACAAATAGTGGTAAAAAAAATCACCCATTTGGAGATGATTCAACACGATGAAAGAAGGGATCAAAGCACCAGCGAAGAATTTTCTATGTCACAACAATCCTTTTTAAAGGAAATATCAAGAATGCACAAAAGCGAAGATGAAGTGAAACTGCCAAAGATAAATATACCAATATTTAATGGTAGATATTCGGATTTTCCATCCTTTCGCTCCCTATATGAAACTACCATACATGAAAGCAAGAACTTAACCAACGTGATGAAGATGCAATATTTAAAGGGTCTTTTACAAGGAGAAGCCGCCAACCTGATCAAGCACATGCCCATTACAACCGATTCTTATAATGAAGCATGGGAGAAAATAAAGGAAAGATATGACAAACAAAAACAAGTGGTAAATCAATTAATACATCAATTTCTCCATCAACCGAGTTTTACACTGGCTACAGCAAAAACCCTACATAATATGAGTGATACATCCGATGAAGTTATTCGTGGTCTGAGGGTGCTTGGAACTGAAGCACAAGGTCGAGACCCGTGGTTAATATATTTGTTATTGAGTAAAGTGGATAGAGAAACGGAATTGGCTTGGGCATGTCATACAAGAGAAATTAAATATCCAACTATCAATCTCTTTTTAAAATTTCTAAATCAAAGAAGCGAAGAAATCGAGAACTGCAGCACTACAAACAAAATGAAATACAGCTCGAATATAAAGGTAAATCAATTACAAGTAAATAAATCTATTTGTGACAATTGCACTGATTCCCACCCATTACATAAATGTGAACAATTTCTACAACTAACGGTTGATGAGCGTAATAAATACATCAGAGAGAAGGGGTTATGTTTGAACTGTTTATCTAATAATCATCAAGTTCGAATTTGCAGTTCTAAATATTCATGTTATTTATGTAAAAAAAGACATCACACTACCTTACACTACCACAAGCATCCATCTAATCAAGAAACAAACTCAAACCAGAGCAAGGAAGTTCAAGCTAAAACCATCAACAATTGCAATCAAGTTGAGTTACCAGAAAAGGGATGGACAACAAAACCCGAAGATGAGGCAAGTACATCTTGTAATCAATTATATTCAAAGGATAAAAATTACAATCAATTTCAATCTCTTTTGCCCACCGCTATAGTAGGTGTACAAAATTATAAGAATGAAATAGTCAAATGCAGACTATTACTTGATTCCGGTTCACAGGCGTCTTTTATTACGGAAGCCTGTGTGCAAAGGTTACGACTCAAACGAAAGGCAGCAAAAATAATAATTTCGGGTCTAGCCACTTCTAATGTTTCATCAAAGGGGATGGTTAACTTACTAATCCATTCTCTTAACGAAAATGTGCATCCTTTTGAACAAAACGTACTTGTTGTCTCATGTCTACCAACACTTCCAACCCATCTTTGCTCAAACCACGAAGATATATCCAAACTAAATTTAGCCGATCCAAATTATTTTCAGCCTAGACACATCGATATCTTAATTGGTGCTGACAAATTTTTTGATTTAATGAGAGATGGAAGAACCTCATTCGATAACACAAGGCTAATTGCGCAAAATACAAGCTTGGGATGGATAGTTGGAGGTCAACCAAATATATCAAAGGAACCATTTGCCATTAATTCGTTATCCACAAATATTACAATTTCATTAAACACCAATGTAGATAACGCGTTAAGACGTTTTTGGGAAATAGAAGATATCTATAAAGAGAAGATTAGATCACCGGAAGAAGAAAGATGCGAGGAATTCTTTAAAAACACCTACCAAATAAATGATGCAGGAAGATACGTAGTACAAATTCCATTCAAGGAATTTTCTCCGAAACTAGGCAATTCAAAACAAGTCGCAATAAGTCGTTTTCTAAACCTTGAACGTAGGCTACAAGCGGACACTAATCTTAAGAATGAATACATCAAAATATTAAATGAATACAAAACATTAGGACATATGATCCCAGTGGAAGAAAACATTGAATATTCTTCTGAACACTCTTATTACTTACCTCATCACGCTGTAAAAAAGGAGTCCAGTAGCACCACTAAAATTCGTATTGTTTTTGATGGTTCATCCAAAACTAACACAGGTGTATCATTAAATGACAAATTGATGACTGGACCAATCATTCAACGTTCTCTTTGGGAAATATTACTTAACTTCAGAGTCTACAAAGTGGCTTTAACTGCTGATATTGAAAAGATGTACAGGCAAGTATTAATTGATAAAAAAGATTGTACCTTCCAGAGAATTTTTTGGCGCGAATCACCAAGCGATCAACTTAATGAATACCAGCTGACAACAGTAACGTTTGGATTAGCTAGCTCATCTTTTTTAGCTATTCGAACACTTCAGCAAATCCCGGTGGATCAAGGCGAATCAGAAGCAATCGTTAACGCAATAACTAACGAATTCTATGTTGATGATTTTATAAGTGGTGCCAGGACAATCGAAGAAGCAAAATACCTAAAAGAAAAACTTAAAAATGTTTTAAATATCGCAGGATTTTCATTAAGAAAATGGAAATCTAATATTCCAGAATTAGATGAACCTAACAAATGTTCTTCAACAAATTTTGATTTCAAAGATATTGATTCATCCGTAAAAATTCTTGGAATAGAATGGATTCCAAACAGGGACATTTTTGTGTTTAACATAAATATGAATGAAGAACAGCAAATTACTAAAAGGCTAATATTATCGGAGACATCAAAAATATTCGATCCTCTAGGATGGGTAAGTCCATCTACCATCCTTTTTAAAATATTATTGCAGAAACTCTGGATGTTAGGAGTAGATTGGGATGATAAACTACCAGAAGACATCATTTCATATTACAAAAACCTAAGAAGTGATTTAACCCGTTTAAAAGAAATCGAGTTACCGAGATATATCTTCTACGAATACACTGAATATCACGGCTTCTGTGATGCAAGTGAAAGAGCATACGGCGCTATGATTTATTGCAAGTCCATTGATGAACATGGAACACAACATATAAATATAATCGCAGCTAAATCTAAAGTTTCTCCAATTAAACAGATCAGCATACCAAGACTGGAACTATGTAGTGCTTTGTTACTATCACAACTATATAAATCCATGCAAAATACGATAAGCAAATCTACATTTTATGCATGGACCGATTCTCAAATTGTTTTGAACTGGCTTTCAGATTTTCCATCTGTTTGGAAAACTTTCGTGGCAAATAGGACTGCAGAAATCATAGAAATCATTCCCAGAAGTCAATGGCATCATGTGCGATCCACCGAAAATCCAGCTGATTATATTTCAAGGGGTGTGCTTCCTAATCAGCTTGTCAAATTAACCCAGTATTGGCATGGGCCGGTCTGGCTTTGCGGTGATCCCACATCGTGGCCGAGCAATACCTCTGTAAATCAAAAGACAGACGAGCAAGAAATGAGTGAACGAAAGCCAATTACTTCACAAGTGAGCTGCATATCTGTTTCGAAATTATGGTTACAAAATCTATTTGAAAGAAAATCCAAAATACAAATAATATTTCGAATAATAGCTTATGTATTTCGCTTCATTTACGGGAAATTCAGCAGAGTATTTAAAGGCGTCAAAGGCAGCAATCAGCTAAGTTCAGAAGAAATTAAAAAGTCAAAGGAATTTTGTATTCGTTGGGTACAAAAGGAATCATTTTATGAAGATATTCAGCATATACAAAAATTTAAAAGGGTGAGCAATAAATCTAAACTTATAGCATTAGCTCCATTTATAGATGAAGATGGTTTACTAAGAGTAGGAGGCCGACTCCAAAATGCCGATTGTGATTACGAAAGCAGACATCCAATAATTATACCGAAAAGGCATATTTGTACAACAAGAATGATTTGGGATGTTCATCTTTCTAAATACCATGCCGGACCAACACTTACCTCACATTTAATTCGACAAAAATATTGGATAGTAAGCGGACGTAGTGAAGTAAGAATGATTTTGAACCAATGCGTTACATGCAAACGATACGCTGCTAAAACCTCCAGTCAAATGATGGGAAATCTACCTTGTACCCGAGTCAATCCTAGTAAACCCTTTGAAAATTGTGGGATTGATTTTGCAGGTCCAGTATATTTAGTATCAAAAAAAGGAAGAGGTAACATACCTAAAATAAAAGCATATATCTGCATCTTCATTTGTCTATCGATAAAGGCAATACACATAGAATGTGTCAGCGATTTAACCAGTGAAGCTTTTCTGGCAGCAATGAAGCGATTTGTAGCAAGAAGAGGCATACCTAAGGCAATTTACACTGACAATGGATCAAACTTCATAGGCGCCAAACGAATATTAGAAAAGGCATATGAACTCATTAAAAATATTAACAGTAATTATCTCATTGCAGAATATCTAAGCGCAAATTCTATTAGCTGGAATTTCATTCCACCTTCATCTCCACATTTCGGTGGAATTTGGGAAGCTGCGGTAAAATCAGTAAAGGGACATTTATTAAAGGCAGCTCGCAACATAAATTTTACATTTGAAGAAATTATAACCCTATTATATCAAATTGAAAATATATTAAATTCACGGCCTTTATATGCAGCCGCATCCGATGATGACTACGAAGTATTGACTCCAGCTCACTTTCTAATAGGCGCTTCCACCGGCTTTATACCTGAAACCTCTATCACTATTTCAGAAAATAAAGCAAAGAGATGGCAAATAATACAACAGCGACTATCAAAATTTTGGGAACGATTTTATATTGAGTATATTAACAATATGCAACAACGATCCAAATGGCAAACCATTAATGACAATCTTAAAGTTGGCGACATTGTATTGATCAAAGAAGAAAACGCACCATCTGGCAAGTGGCCGCTGGGTCGAATCATTGAAGTGCACCCAGGGAAGGATCAACTAGTAAGAGCGGCTACAGTGAAAACTGCGTCAACCCAACTTCAACGTCCAGTGGTGAAATTATGCAGGTTACCCATCAGTTAACGAAATATTCGTCAACGGGGAGGAGTATGTTGACACACTTGATCAACCTAAAAAATGAACAAGATGGATAATCAGATTAATTATATATATTGTATTTTATACTTACCTTCTGTCATTTATAATTGTTTACATTTTAATGACATTTAATTTAGAGCAATTAGAATTACCCCTATAAACCATATTTTTTGCTCATATTAATTTTGAAATAGATTTTTTTAAGTAGTAGATTTTAGAATATTATGTATTGCTATCTTTTGAATTATATAGCTCTCTCGCCTTAACCTTAGTATATAAGAAACACAATTTGTAAATTTATCCTATTCAAATAAAACATTTTCTGAAGACAACAACTAAAGGAATTTGAGTTATTTGTTCACTAAGGAAAAATACAACCTAAAGTTGTTAGTTCAATTCAACTAGCTAACACTGAAGGGTAACACCTACAGCATCTTGTTGGCTGACAAAAGCAACACACAACAGAATAAGCGTATACATTTTAATGTATAATTGAACAAAATTTACAAATTTCTGGTGGGGGAGTACTTGTGGCGGCAACACTCGACAAAATTAGAACAAACACAAATTATTATTATGATATAAAATTAATTAGATTATCGTCAACTCGTGTTTTAATTTATAATATAAATTGTAAATCAAAATGAAAGTTAAATTGTATATTGAAATAAATAAAAAGATAAATAAAAATCAATTAAGTTTGTTTTATTTTTTTTATCAATTAAGTAAGTTTTGTTAAAATAAAAATCAATTAAGTTAATTATCGAAACCGATTTAAGTTGAGGACTATAACGGCTCCTAAGACCTACCTAGGAATGTTGGCATGTTGTACAGTGTACAGTGTACACAACACATTTTATTTAAAATAAAAAACAGTTTCGTTTGCTTCAAACACCATGCGTTATTTATCCTCATACCTAGTTTTAACGCTGAATTTCATTCTAACACATTACATACTTCACAAAATTGATCACCTCACTGCCGATATCTACAGCAATCTAAAATGTGATGTCAAAATATTAAATAAAACATTTTTCTCCATTACAGATCATTAAATTCATTCATAATGACAAGAAATCATTCGCGAATATTTTTTTTATTATACATAATTATTGAATTTGATGATATACAATTTTCCAATTGATTTTCTATGAATTTTTATTTATTTTTATCTATAAACGTGAGAATTTATACAAACTTACTAAGAAATTAAATTCAATTCAATTATTATGCTACGACACTAAATGTGACAATCAAATGAACAAATGACCGCCTTCGGAGTATTAACGTTATTGAGTTGTTACATATATTCAAAACAAGAACTATAGAAGTTTAAGTTTCAGAAGTTTTAAATTAAGAAGAACATATTATACAATTTAATATAAATACATACATATAATAATTAACACTAATTCCTAAATAGAAAAAAAAAGTATGTACCCGAAACCGTCTATAAAAATATTGTATGTCAACAATCAGTTCCATTTCATTGAATTAATTTTTATGGACAGAACTGACTTTTATTTAATTTTTTTTTTCAAAATTACATTTACCAAAAATCTTATTAACGTGTTACTTGTATTATTTTTTTTTTCAATTCAACGTGTTCATTGTTTGAAATAAAAATTGTTGAATGATTTTCTCCTATATTTGGTGGCTGGTAGATGAACAGATTCTTAAGAAAAATTAAAATAGTTTGTTGTAATTATTGAGGTGAAAATAGTTTAGATAATATATTAACAAAAACCGATTAATGAATGCAATATGTGAGCGAATAAAAATTAAGTATTATGTACAGGTTAACATCCAAGTTAAATTCGATTAAAGATTGTTGATTCCATAGTAGAATATTGCTTATATCCAATATGTGCTAATTTAAAAAAAAAAATTTAGGGACACAACTTTTTTGTGGCATTTAGGTACAGACGCGTTTTCGACGTAACTATTTCCAACCCAGCCCAAAACACAAAGTTTGTGTAAAATAAATCATAGTAAAAATTGTCATTTTAGGTCCAGTTGGAGAAAACTTTTAGTGTTGACATAGATAAAAACTTGCAATTTTTTTAACTTATGGATGCAAATTGCAAATAAAAGGTTAACAAATGCAAACGTACAATTGTGTATTTGTAATTTAGACCCAATTCATTTACAATTGCCCAATTGTTGTTGATTGAAACTGCTTTCATTTAAGTTATATGAAATTCAAAATTTAGAGCAAACTCTTAATTCAAAAATTTCTATCTTATACTAAGCTTTGACAAGACTTTCAAACCAATTATTGTAAAATTCAACCAGATAAGAAGTTAAATAAAAACTCTTAAATTGTAATACGTGTTTAAGTGAAACAAGTGCAGTCTTTCAGTTTGTGCCAACATTAAGGACTTCGAAGGCCTTTCTTTGACCAGTCACAATAACGAAGACACCGCACCGCACCTCTCTGGGTTTGTTTCATTGAAGAACTTACTAGAACGAGCACACACTAACTGTACCCATCGAGGAGATCCTTACTTCATCAGGATATCCTATTTTCTTCAAGTTTGTATCTACACTATTGTTCTAATTCAAGCAAAAACTGTACACATCGTGGTCTATTTTCAGAAACTTTCGCAGCACAAATTCGTAACAACACTGTGTCTTATAACCTAATCTAACTGATAAATGGAAAGTATTTATCTTCACGGTTCAACATGAGATATTAAAAATAAAATCTGCTCTGAAAAACTTTCGATTCTTTTTTTTTCAATTGAATTTTGTGGAAACATTTTATTTTCTTAACAAGCATACAAACTTGAATCTGAATTCAAAAACCCAGTTTTAAAAATAAATTAACAACCAATTTAAATATGCATTTCTGTGTTAATTTATTAGTTCCATAATTAAAAATATATTTTTGGTTAACATATTTTTTATTGCCAAAAAATAATAAAACCAAGTATAAAAAATTTTATTACCTTAGAAATTAATTTTTTTTTTCATTTTCTCTAAAACAAGAAAATATTGACATTCGTTACAATGTATAATAGGAAGACAATAGACGTAAAAAAGGGGGTGGATGAATTTTTTTCTTAAATACAAAATCTATCTATAGGCAAACTGATATTATAAGACAGCAAAAAAATATTGATCATAAAAATAACAGAACAGTTGGGAAGGTAATAAACTAATCGGCAAATTTCTTCTTTAAAAAAAACAATGGAAAAATTTAAAAAAGGAGGCGTGTTGGTATTCACAATTCTTTTATTTTCCTGAATTTCTTAGTTTGTTATTAAAAGAAAACAAATTTATATAATAAACCACTTGCACTTAGGTTCTTATATTTATTATAAGTTTTAACAACAAAATAATTTTATTAATCCTAGAATAAAATAAAATAATTTTTTTTATTGTTTCAAAACGATTATTTTTATAACATTATTGATTTGAATTTTATATTTTTAAATTTAACAACGCATAAAATAAGTTTATGATTTTATTGAAGCTTGATTTTGTTTTTATTTGATCTTACCAATTTACAATAGTTGTAAGGATTAGTGCATAGATGGTTGATTATCAGTTTAAAAAAGAGGTTGACCAGGTAAAAAAATTAAGGTTATGCAGAAATAGTCGTATTTAATTCCGATAATGTTGAAGGTCAATATTTGTCTTAAATGGGATATTCTTCAGTTTTATTATTGATTACTTTAGCAATACACATTTTTTAACAATTAATAAGATTCTCTTATGCCCGAGATCTTCAGTTTTATAGATAAGTTGTGGATATCTTTATCTAGAAGATATCAACAGAATTGGTTTTATTCATCTTCGTGTTGTGTTTATCTTCCAGATAAAGTTATTCGTTACTTGAGGCATAGACAAATAATAATATAAGACAAATGAAGTAGAACAAAATATTCTCTCACTATTTTTATTTTGTTTCAGGATATTAACTATCTAGTGACACCTGTACTCAAGTAGATGATTCGTAATATTTAAAATTAGTGTTATATGAGTATAAAGTTTAACGTTTTTGTTTTTTTGGTTTCTATTTATTCTTATAACTTTATGAATATTATTGTTTTTCTAAATGTGTTTGTGTAGAACGTTTATAAAAAAAATACATTTTTTTAACCATATTTTTTTTCGAAAGGACAATTCAGATTTTTTGTTGATTGAAAAACGATTTAAATTTCGTATTGTTTTACGTTATGTTATGTTCGTAGTCGTGTGAAGCGATTTCAATGAAATTTAAATTATTTAGTTTTTGAAGAAAATTTTTTGTTTACATTTTGTTTTGGGAAGCAATTAAATTATGATAAAGATTTTGTTTTTTTATCGAAAAATTAGACAAAATTTAGTAAAATATTTATTTATGATTTTAATGAATGAAAAGTATAATCGGTTTTTGGTTTTGTTCGAATTATTTTGAATAATTTTCGGATCAAATTTTATTAGATTTAAAAAATATCAATTATTGATACAAGTTTATAGCATAACGGAAATATTTTGAGTTTAGTTTTTAATTGTTTTTATAGTTTTTTATAATACAAAAAAATGACAATTTGAAAAATAAGTTGGAAGCACTAGCAGATCTCAGTAATTGGGGATCCTGTTTTAGTTGCAACGCTAGATAGATGGTTAACTTAGCCAGCAAGACGCGGTGCGCTAAACTAATTTTACAGGACTAACTATTCTAAGCGAGTTAGATAAGCAAGAACTTTATGAAGTCCTCGATGATCGGTTATACCGCCGTTACTCGGTCGTCAGAGCCTCGTCAATTACCAGCAGGGTGCACGGCGGGCAGGTGAGGATGGCGTTTGAGCTAACTTGTGGATAGCTCCTTGCACCCCATGGAATTTTGGATTAGAATAGGTTCTGGTTTTGGATAAGATTAGTAAGGGAAATGTTTTGGCTCGGGTTTGTTAGTAAAAAAAACAGGAAATTAGTTAGAAATTAGTCACTATAAACATTTGTAGGGATTTATATGTTTAAATTTAAATAATAATTCTCTACTTATCCCTATAAACATAAACGATCACATATTTAACTCGAGACAGGAAATAACTGAACATTGAACAAAACCCCAACCATATTCCACAAGTAAACGTAACAAAGGAGCAGCAAACCAATAAATTAATAATTGATTTATTCGAACAATGAAATTTTGAAAATCGATTTTTGTTCAATTGAAAGTTGAACATTAAGGTAAAAGAGAAATAATATTTATACAATCACAATCACAAAGCGAATTAAAAATATCAACATCGGTTTCTTAGATCCTATTAATTAAATGAAATTACTAATTTTATAAATAATTGCTAAATTAAATCGAAAAGTTATAAATAAATATTTATTGTTATATTGCAAAATATTTAAGTTGTTTAAAATAAATTTAATAAAAGAAACAATAAAAACTGTAACGTATTCACATTACATTTACTTTAAATTTAAAAAATATAAAAAGACTTTGAAAATGTAGCAAATTTGAAACGATATTCATCCTAAGCGTGTTGCAAAATATGTTAAGTGGCGGGTGTCCCACTCAACTGAAAAAAGTATTAGATTCAAGCACATTGAATGTGCTTTTATTAAACTATGACTATTTATGGAAGCAAATAGATTTTTATCTTTAAAAGTTTTATAATTTGAATTTAGCCAAGTTGCGTTTTTTCTTATTAAAACTAACAGTAAAAAGTCAAAAAATTTTATGTGATGATCCCAACATGGATTTTTATCAGCAAACCAACCAGGAAATTTTACTTTGGATAATTCTATAGACTCTTCAATGTATTTTTTCTTCTGATTGGCTAGATGGAAGCATTTCTTGAAAGTGTTTCTAAAATGCAAAATTTGTAGCTCACACACGCCACACAATTCATCCAGAGTTAGGATATTTTGGTAGGATACCTGTTAGCGTATGAGGATTATAACTTTTCGAAGAAATCAAGTTTTCTTCTGGTATAAATTCTTGAATTTTAACAATCTTTTTTTGTAAAATTTTAAACTTTTTTCTTTAGACAAACAATTTTTACAAAGTAGTTAATGGTCTGGTGATGATTTATGGCTTGGAGACTTTAATAAATCATGCTCATCAAAAGTATCAAGGATTGATTCTATTATATTTGAAAATGTTTTGGGTACGTAATAACTTTTTAAGCATTTTATTGGGGTTTTAATAACATCGAGTTCTTATGTAAAGCATTTGGAAGTTGATGGGAATTCGGAATTGATAGGAATATTTGTTTTCATTAATGAGTTTTTCGTAAGCGTAGTATTGCTGTAACTTTTAAAATTGGGTTTGGGTGAAAAAACTGATAAAGAAAGGTCCTGAGTTTCTGCTGAAAGCTCAATATTTACAAATGGAAATTAATTTTTTTATACGACATCCTCCTGGGCCAAAATTTTACGATGTAAAATGACGTCTACAAAAGAAATGATTACCTTCACCTAAATCGTTTAGGTTTGTTTTTTTAATCCACAGATAAAAATCATTTGTCCCATATTTTGGAAAATAAACAAATTTTCCCTCTGGATGAGTTTCACTAGACACATCACAATATTTTAAAACGCATCGTTTTTTAAAGTTATTTTTCATTTTATTTCGAAAAATTTTCTCTTTCGAAAGGTAGTTAAATAAAATAAAATGAAATGAATCACAATCGCTTAAGATTTGGCAATTTAAACAATTTTAAATTAAAACTTTGAAAAAAATACATATGTATATTAAACTGTAAGTTAAACTATCACTAAGATTTTGCAATTTTTACAAATGTTGAAATATTTAAAATTTAAAACTTTTTATAATATATTTAATTAAAACTCTCGTAATTAAACTTAATTGTCACGAAAATTATAAACAAATAATAGACCCTGGAAAAAAGTTTAGTTGCGATACCAATAAAAAAATACAGAAAAATTTAAAAATAACAGGAATAATCAAATTCAAATTTTTATACAATTTTAAAATTAAATATCAGCAATGAATGGGTCATCAAACATTAATTATCAGTTATTTTAGGGTTTTCCTGCCAATATAAACAAACTGAAGATAATAATATTTTGCCGGTTTTTGATTGTCTTTCCTGATATTAGTTTTCAGGCTTATATACTTATGTAATTATATTTTTACTTAAGCAATGGACTTAGACCAATGGACCTTTTACATAAGCAATGAACTTGGATCAATGGACCTTTTACATAAGCAATGGGAAAAATGGATTTAAATATCATTAACAATTGAGAAATTATAATTGAAATGGGATGGTTGGGCAACGCTTAAATATATTATACTTGAAAATGTAATTGTAACAATGTAATGTCAATGAATTTGTCCATTAAGGTATTTATTTTCTGTTTGTTCATTAGGTTTTTTTCATTTTAAATAGAAAAATAATTACTTCTACAAATAATGTAGGAATAGAAAAAAAATTACTTTTAATAATTGAGTTAATAATTAAGTACACTCGCCGACCGAGACACCCGCCACTTAACATATTTTGCAACACGCTTAGGATTAATATCGTTTCAAATTTGCTACATTTTCAAAGTCTTTTTATATTTTTGAAATTTAAATGTAAATATAATGTGAATACGTTACAGTTTTTATTGTTCCTTTTATTAAATTTATTTTAAACAACTTAAATATTTTGCAATATAACAATAAATATTTATTTATAACTTTTCGATTTAATTTAGCAATTATTTATAAAATTAGCAATTTCATTTAATTAATAGGATCTAAGAAACACATGTTGATATTTTTAATTCGCTTTGTGATTGTGATTGTTTAAATATTATTTCTCTTTTATCTTAATGTTCAACTTTCAATTGAACAAAAATCGATTTTCAAAATTTCATTGTTCGAATAAATCAATTATTAATTTATTGGTTTGCTGCTCCTTTGTTACGTTTACTTGTGGAATATGGTTGGGGTTTTGTTCAATGTTCAGTTATTTCCTGTCTCGAGTTAAATATGTGATCGTTTATGTTTATAGGGATAAGTAGAGAATTATTATTTAAATTTAAACATATAAATCCCTACAAATGTTTATAGTGACTAATTTCTAACTAATTTCCTGTTTTTTTTACTAACAAACCCGAGCCAAAACATTTCCCTTACCAATCTTATCCAAAACCAGAACCTATTCTAATCCAAAATCCCATGGGGTGCAAGGAGCTATCCACAAGTTAGCTCAAACGCCACCCTCACCTGCCCGCCGTGCATACTGCTGGTAACGGACGAGGCTCTGACGACTGAGTAACGGCGGTATAAACGATCATCGAGGACTTCATAAAGTTCTTGCTTATCTAACTCGCTAGAATAGTTAGTCCTGTAAAATTAGTTTAGCGCACCGCGTCTTGCTGGCTAAGTTAACCATCTATCTAGCGTTGCAACTAAAACAGGATCCCCAATTACTGAGATCTGCTAGTGCTTCCAACTTATTTTTCAAATTGTCATTTTTTTGTATTATAAAAAACTATAAAAATAATTAAAAACTAAACTCAAAATATTTCCGTTATGCTATAACCTTGTATCAATAATTGATATTTTTTAAATCTAATAAAATTTGATCCGAAAATTATTCAAAATAATTCGAACAAAACCAAAAACCGATTATACTTTTCATTCATTAAAATCATAAATAAATATTTTACTAAATTTTGTCTAATTTTTCGATAAAAAAACAAAATCTTTATCATAATTTAATTGCTTCCCAAAACAAAATGTAAACAAAAAATTTTCTTCAAAAACTAAATAATTTAAATTTCATTGAAATCGCTTCACACGACTACGAACATAACATAACGTAAAACAATACGAAATTTAAATCGTTTTTCAATCAACAAAAAATCTGAATTGTCCTTTCGAAAAAAAATATGGTTAAAAAAATGTATTTTTTTTATAAACGTTCTACACAAACACATTTAGAAAAACAATAATATTCATAAAGTTATAAGAATAAATAGAAACCAAAAAAACAAAAACGTTAAACTTTATACTCATATAACACTAATTTTAAATATTACGAATCATCTACTTGAGTACAGGTGTCACTAGATAGTTAATATCCTGAAACAAAATAAAAATAGTGAGAGAATATTTTGTTCTACTTCATTTGTCTTATATTATTATTTGTCTATGCTTGAGGTAAGATAAGACTGAAATTTTGTGACTGAGATTAGTTTGACATACAAAATTATTTTAATTTTCAATTTATTTTATTTGTTCACATACATAACTTCAGTAAGTACATAATTCATATTCAATAATATAATATAATAAATAAAAAAAATATATAACCATAACAACTTAACCCTTTAAAAATGCCATAAACACACTGCATTATAATTATAAGAATACATAATCATTAGTGTTTGACAAAGGAGAGCATAATAAATTAGTTGTTTGCTGTTGATATATCCTGGGTAGGAGCTACCAATATTAAACAACCAACCAAGCTCGGACCCGTTTTGGCGAGTCAAACCGTAACTAGCTAGCTTCGGTTTCAGTCTGGGCCAGTTGTAAATGCCTAGGCTAAACCAAAATTCAGTTTATTATATTACGCGTTATTCACAAGTCAAATGCATTGTAAACATGTGCAGGACATATTATGCTTATATTTATTTTTATATATGTTACTCTTTGCACAACCGTTTCCCACACATTTAAAGTAGGTCTTGGAAAAAATTGGATTCGTAGACCTGGCCCAAGTCTTATTTGTCAGACTTGGCTCAAGTCTGATTTGTCAGACTTGGCTCAGGACATCAGTTCAAGCTTGGATCAAGCTTGGGCAGTTTAAAAATGTTAAGCCAGGCCCAACCCCCAAAAATTGTGGTGTGGCTTGGCCCTGTTTTTAGTTCCTTAGCTTTTTCTTTGCAATTAAGACTGGGCTTATTGATTACATCAATAAAACGCAATTTGATAGACTGCGCGCCAGGCGATGTTATATTCCAACTAGCTCGAGTCTTATGAATCTGAAAAAGATCTATCATTCCAGCACAAATTAACTAGCACGCATTTCGGAAAAAATCCAGACCAAAAAAAATAAAAGTAAAACGGAGGCTCTGATGACCTAAGAGAAGAGGCCACCACCGTTACATCCACTACAATAATAGATTTAATTTACATAATTGAATGGAATGAAACAAAAAAATATATAAAGGTCACTCACCCCATAGATAGTCCAGACTCCACATCTCAGCACGTTTGCCCTACCTAGTCTATCATATTTGTAATCATATGACTTGGTTGCGCCACAAAACAAAGGCGATTATTGATTTTAATTCCGATTGCGCCACAAAACAAAGGCGATTGTTGATTTGGTAAGAAATATGTTGCACATTGTAATAAATCGACTGTAGGCATCTGTTGAATTGATAAGGAATATATAATAAAGCGAATGTTGACAATTGTTGATTTGGTGGGAAATACGTTGGATGTTGTAATAAATCAACGGTCGCCAACTGTTGCATTTGGCAGAGATACATCAACTGATGATTCGTTATATCCTTAAACGATGATGACAACAATGATGATGACGATAATTTTTCTTAGTGTAATAGCTCTGGTATTACAAATGAGAGTCGAAATTGTGGACAGGCATTTATAAAGGAAAATGAAAACAAACATATAACAAAATGTTCATAAAAAAACTTAAATTTTCATTTCCTAGAGAGGTTATCTGTATATCCTGAATATTGTTTGTTGTTGTATGTTTTAAGAAACCTATAAAAGACCGTACCTGAATTTAGACAGTCATTATATCCAATTCCAATTATCTGAAAGAAATTACTCACAGCTGCATCGAGAAGCGCTTGCTGTGGTATTCGGAATAAAAAGATTCGAAAAATATTTATTAGATAAAGAATTTTTGATATGTACGGATCATCAAAGTTTGCAGGAAATGTTTAACCTTAAAAAAGGTACCCCCGCTGTTGCTATAGCTAGATTTCAGAGGTGGGCCGTTTACCTATCGATGTTCAAATATAATATAAAATTTAACCCAGCAAGAAAAGTTGCAAATGCGAATGCCTTATCCCGTTTACCATTGAATGACAATACAGATATAGAAGATGTGCGAATATGTTATTTTAATAATTCAAATGATTTTCCCTTATGTTTTAAAGAAATAAAAACTCAAACCAAAATTGACACCATTTTATCTGAAATTTATGATTATATTTTAAATGGATAGCCTGAAACAATTTCAGATTATGTCAAGGTTTATTTTTCGAAACGATTAAGTTTAAGTATAGAAAATGAATGTATTTTTTATCGAGATCGCATTGTTATTCCTAACTCACTAAAATCAAAATGTCTTACGCTGTTGCATCAAAACCATGCAGGAATGGTAAAAATGAAAATACTTGGTAGGTTATATATTTGGTGGGATGAAATTGATGATAATATCGAATCATATGTAAACTCTTGTCTTGTCTGTCAACAGTCACTAAATAAACCAAAAGAAGTGGTACTTTCAAAATGGCCAGTAAGTTTATCTCCAATGGAACGTGTCCATCTGGATTTTTTTTATTTCGCTGGCAGAACATTTTTATTGTTTGTCGACTCTTTTTCAAAATATATTGATGTCGTATCAACGGTTCAACAAATGCGTGTTCATTAATTGAAAAATTAGTGATAATTTTTTCATGTCTAGGTCTATGTGCGGAATTGGTTACTGATAATGGGCCTCCGTTCACAAGTTTTGAATTTAAAAAGTTCTGCGATGGTCATAGCATTAAGTTAACACACTCACCGCCGTACCACCCGCAATCATATGGGCAAGCTGAACGCGTTCAAACCGTAAAAAAGGTTTCAAATAAATTTTTGATTGGTCCAGAGAGAAATATGTCCATTCAGTCTCGTATTAGTAAGTTTTTGTTTATAAATAGAAATACTCCAAGCATGACAACCAAGAAGTCTCCTACTGAAATGATGTTCTCTTATAAGCCAAAAACCCTTTTAGACCTCTTAAAAAATTCAAAAGTTATTAATGAAAATACTGTTGAAAAAGTTGAAAGTCAAAGTCAACCTAATATGTCAAAAAAAATTGTTAGATTCAATGTCGAAAATAAATCATCATGTAATAACGCGTTCAAGCTTGGTGATAAGGTTCTTTACCGAAATCATTTTAGATCGCATCTAAATTGGTTACCAGCTAGAGTGTTAGAGTGCATCAGTCCACTAACATATTTGATTAACGTTCAAAATTTTGTAAGATATGTTCATCAAAATCAAATAAAATATAGTAATTTAAATGAAACGGAACACCCGGGTATGAAAATTCCGTTAATAGAATCTGACGATTTTATTTTTTCAAATAAGTCCGCTAATAATGATTTTTCGGGAACTAAAAAGAGGTCTAGATCTGTTGCACCGTCTCCTGAATTTATAATAAGACGGTCAAAGAGAGTTAGGAGAGAACCCCAAAGCCCGGGTAGGAACTGCCAATGTTAAACAATGGGCCAACCTCGGGCCAGTATTGGCGAGCCAAGCCTTGGCTAGTTAACTCCGGTTTTAGTCTGGACCAGTTGTAAATGCCTAGATTGAACCAAGATTCAGTTTATTATATTACACGTTATTCACCAGCTGGTTATGCATTATTATAGTGATTGTAAGTTTCATGAAATTTATATTTTTGAAATATTTCACGAAATATTTAATTAATGTAATATTTAATTTGCCAGACTTGACCCAAGTCTGATTTGCCAGACTTGGCCCAAGTATAATTTGCCAGACTTGGCCCAAGTCTGGTTTGCCAGACTTGGCCCAAGTCTGGTTTGCCAGTCTTGGCCCCAGGATATCATTCCAAGCTTGGGTCGGTTGAAAATGTTAAGTCTGGCCCAAACCCCAAAAGCTGTGGCGCGGACTTGGCCAAGGCTTGGCCCAATAGCTAATTCTTACCTGGGCGGTTACGATACAATAGTCTTTAATATTGTAATATTGTTTAATATTGTAATATATAGTTATAAGTTAGGTAGGTAGCTGAATATGTGTTTAGAATAGAATTATGTTTAGGTAAGATTAGCATAGTACCGATACTAGTTATAAGCATTTAATATATTTGAGTAATTTTTGCTACTTTTCATTTTGGAAAAGTTTTTTTTTTATAATATTTTTGCAATATACATTTTTTTTTGTATCTTGTTAAATTCTGCAGATTTATTTAACGAAAACTTAGATTTAATTTATTTAATGAAAATTTAGATTTATTTAATGAAAACTTATATTTAATTAATGGAAACTTATATTTAAACGGTGGAGAGTTGTAATATATTTTTGGAAAGCCTTAAAAATATGTAAAAAGTATTTATTAATTATATGTATAAGAATATTAGGTTACCGTTACTCGGAATGTTTAAAAATGTAAGTGAATAAGTTATGATAACGAGTATATTAAATAATGATTAATGTAAAATGTTTTGAGTCAGTAGCTCTTAGGAATTTAATATGATAACATATATAATCAAGATTGTCTTAGCCTATTGTGAGTTACTTTAAATAAGTCTAAAATATAAAAGTCGAAAATATAAATAATAAAAATTGTCTTAGCATATATGTGAGTTTAATTTAATAAAGTCAAAAATATAAAAAATCAAAGTTATAATTTTGCATAAATTTTGAAATGAAAATATGTTGAACAAGTAGCCTTTGACAAAATATTTGTTATTTTTTCAAAATAATTGTATAACTATGACAACAAATAATAACTATAATTTTAATTGGATAATGAAATTTTGAATTTAAAGGTTGCTTTGATAAAAATGTCTGTTTTTTATAGAATTTAAACACATACAAATGCTTTTTACTTTGTTGGACGTAACTATGACAACAAAATATATGGTTAAAAAGTTACACTTTACGGCCGCAAAGCACAGTAATAAAGTACCACTTTAATATGTAGGCGAATAAAAACGTTTATTTTTTCTACTTTTACAGTTTTAAGCACAATCATAACATTTAATAAATATAATAGGGATTGCAATCCCGGGATTTTTGCCTCACGAATCCCGGGATCCTGGGATTTGTGAAGTAAAAAAGCCCGGGATTGCAATAGTGTAATATATAGTATATATAACATAGTGGTTATATATAACATAGTGGTTAATCTAATTGGAACATATTTCAAATATTAAGTCTATCAAATTTGATCTTTTCAAATAAATTAAACTAGAAACTGTTTATAACTTATATAGCAGTTCGACCATGAGCAAGTATATATCGTCACCTTAATAATGAAATAACGTATGCCATATATACGTTGTTATTATATAATGGGTGCGCTGCATTCCGCTTAAGGATGTCTATAGAGTGGCATTTTAACATTTTCCAATTATTTTATAACTGGGGGTGAAAATTAATATATTGTTAATTAACGTACATGCAAATTTGAATTTGGTTACATATTGAAATAGCGTAAATGCATGTACGATATTTCAATTCCTACAGAATAATAACTTGGGTAAAATCATTGTCGTATATATTACATACATTACGATCGCCACACGAAATGGTAAATCTAAAATATTGTATAAGCATCATTCATTACTACATGATATGCCGGTTCATATAAATAAAAAATTGTAAGAATATTATGCGTTAGTTCAATAATAATTAGTTTAGGCTTAATCGTACTTCCATGCAAAATGAAATAACGTATATGAAATATGAAATAACGTATAAGGTACCTGATTGACTTTTCACCTCTTTTTAGGTAGAAAAACCAGCAGGTACCAATGTGAAATTTTAATATGTTGTGGGGAAATTAGTCAAGATTAATTAGTAGAAATATTTTTTCCAATATCTTTATTCATTCAATAGTGCTGCCGAGTTTACGAAAATCAGAAAATCGAAAAATCTTTAAACCCAATTATCTCGAAACTACATTTTTGCGAATACGTTGTTTCATTATTAAAGCGACGATATAAGGAGAAATATTTTCATTAATGCGGTTTGAAATTTTCAGAAAAAAAGAATTTAACTTTAAACAAAATACGGATCTAAGAAAGATCCTTAACAAAATTCTTTCACTCATTTTGTATTAATTAAGTTCGTAATCATACTACTTCACATAACCAATTAAATTTATCAATCTAAATCAATTCTCTAGAAAACTCAGTCCACCAAAGTTATGATCACACTCCGAAACCGAGATTTAATGATAACCTTCGTAACCTTTCTGGGTCCCTGAGGAACGAGTTCTACCATTTTAAAAATAATTTTCACTGCGGTGTTTACTCACGGTTAATTAGTTGGCACGATATACTAAATTTTCCTGATAACAACATCTGATAATTTTATTTTTATAATCCCGTTGACCGCCATTTGCACAGGGCAAAAACACACATATATCATTTTTTTTTGTTAACCAACAACCTTAAATTTAATTAGGAAACCAACAAATTAGGAAACCAACAAGGACTCAACCAACAAATTTGTTCCTCGCGGATCTTATTGACAACTGTACATACATACAACAAATTTTCTTTTCTTTTGCTTTAATAATTTAAACTCAAAATTATATCAAATTGAAAAATGGTTCTAGAAAAATTTGTAATGAGGATGTTTTATCAGTTGCGACTGTGTTTTCTACATTTTCACCCAACCATATTATTCATTATTATTAAAACATAGATTGCGAACGTATCAATTTCGATGTTTGTGATTGATGATTTGATGAGTTGTAAATACGGAGTTGTCAAAAAAATATTAACGAGGTGACATTAAAAGTTTAAGGAGGTGGCATTTTTGTTTAGGTTTTTATAAATTAAATCAAAAAAAAAAGATAAAATATGATGTGATGCTGTTTGTTCTTTTTTAAACTATTCATTGTTGTTTTTTTTGTTTAATTTATTAAAAAAAACCAGAAGAAAATGCCCGAAATTAAGGAAAATAAAACCGATAATCGTAAATATATGTTCCGTATTTAATAAATAATTATTGTAAGTTATGATTTGTTATATCTATATAATTTTTGTGCATAAAAAAATTAATAACAGTACGTTACAAAGTTAGTATTTTTAACGTTAGAAATGATAATTCATAAAAACGTTAAAATTAGTGTCTTGCATAAAAAAAATGAATAATTGTACGTTGCAAATTTAGTTATTTTAACCTTAGAAATGATAATTAATTAAAAACGTTAAAATTAGTGTCTTGCATAAGAAATGATAATTAATAAAAGCGTTAAAATTAGTGTCTTGCATAAAAAAATTAATAACTGTACGTTGCAAATTTAGTTATTTTTAATCTTAGAAATGTTAATTAATAAAAACGTTAAAATTAGTGTCTTGCATAACGGTGCCTTTTTGTTTTTTAATTTACTAATAATATAATCGACCATTAGTCCATATAAAAAAAATTAACATTTTTGCGAAGAATATGGGTGTTTGTTTTTTTTTTTTGAAGAACTGGATTTAATTTTTATTTAAAAGTTGAAGTGAAAGAAATTTTCCTTGTGCGCCACAAAATTTTTGGAATCCAGTTTTGATTTTGTTTTTGGGATATTTTTACAGTATTGAAAGTTATTGGGGTTTGTTTGTTTTTTTTGTCAAAGACAAAAAGTTGAATTTAAAAACAATAAAAAAAGACAGTGTAAAGAAGTTTAAACCTCTCGTGACTTACTGGATGTACTTTCTTATACATTGATTGTAATAATAATTTTGTTCCTTTTGGGTGATATTGGAAGTTTATCGAGAAATTGTATCACAGGCAAGAACTGTCGCTGCCTGTATTCGAAATCCGACAAAAGCTGTTTATAATAGTAATAACCAATCATCGATTGAGGAGAGGAAGGGAATATATCCAAAAGAAAATTGTAAAACAACAAATTCTTCACCGACGGAACGCAGAAGTGATTTTTAGTTTAAAGGAGTGGAACGAAGAGTATTATTTTCTTTATTTAACATCAATAGAAATACAGTGTTCATTGGAAGGATTATTATGTAGTGAAACAAAATCACCGCGCTTCTTTGTGGTTACACCATTCAAGATTACAACGATTGCATCAAACTGGATGGGATGACCAGCTAATTGCCAAGGAACGAGGAGTGGGATCCAGGCCCAAGGCATACCCCCTAGTTTGAATAAATAGTAAAACCTATGTGAAAGGGAAACTTTTTCTAAGTGGTGCCTGAAAATGTTTTCAGTCACTAGGACTGAAAGTAAATAAGTTTCAGTGGTCGCCTACAGGTGGTGGTTATTTAAAGGATTGAGTATTCGATTGAATATTTGAGATGGAATTTGATTTACTGTTTCTGTTGTTGTTTCGGTTGCTGTGTTTATTTCTGTCAATATCGCAGTATTTCGAAGGGATTGAATATTTTGAATATTTTGATCGAATCGAATCGAAACTAATCATTATATCAATTGTGTGTAGTTAATTAATTAAGCTAATAATGGGTGTGTTTTTCGGAGAAATCAGAGCGATAAAATAAAATATGCATCAGATATATCGTATAATTTTTTCCTCCGATAATTAACTGTCAGATATAAAATATATTCTCTAAGTTCTTTCCGCAAAAAAAAAAATAAAAAAAATTTATTAAATAAATAAATAAATTTTATTAAAAAATTTATTCTTATTTGTTTTTAATTGAAATTTTACCTACAATTTTTTAAATTTATACTTTAAACGACGACTTCCAGTTGGTAAAAAAAATGTCTGTAATATCTGTAAAAGTTTTTAGAGAAAATATCGTCACCTTAATAATGAAATAACGTATGCCATATATACGTTGTTATTATATAATGGGTGCGCTGCATTCCGCTTAAGGATGTCTATAGAGTGGCATTTTAACATTTTCCAATTATTTTATAACTGGGGGTGAAAATTAATATATTGTTAATTAACGTACATGCAAATTTGAATTTGGTTACATATTGAAATAGCGTAAATGCATGTACGATATTTCAATTCCTACAGAATAATAACTTGGGTAAAATCATTGTCGTATATATTACATACATTACGATCGCCACACGAAATGGTAAATCTAAAATATTGTATAAGCATCATTCATTACTACATGAAATGCCGGTTCATATAAATAAAAAATTGTAAGAATATTATGCGTTAGTTCAATAATAATTAGTTTAGGCTTAATCGTACTTCCATGCAAAATGAAATAACGTATATGAAATATGAAATAACGTATAAGGTACCTGATTGACTTTTCACCTCTTTTTAGGTAGAAAAACCAGCAGGTACCAATGTGAAATTTTAATATGTTGTGGGGAAATTAGTCAAGATTAATTAGTAGAAATATTTTTTCCAATATCTTTATTCATTCAATAGTGCTGCCGAGTTTACGAAAATCAGAAAATCGAAAAATCTTTAAACCCAATTATCTCGAAACTACACTTTTGCGAATACGTTGTTTGATTATTAAAGCGACGATATATGAACTATTTTCATTATTCATATTGTCAAATTCATCTACCAAAAACTTACAAAACGACATATCTAAATTTGACTGTGTAAAAAATAAACAAGATCGTCTTTATATATAGCATTTTTACCAGTGTAAAATAATGTTATTATTGTGTTCGCTTGTTATTATTCCATCTGTAGGCGAACACAATAATACTATGATTTTACACTGGTAAAAATGCTATATATAAATACAATCTTGTTTATTTTTTACACAGTCAAATTTAGATATGTCGTTTTGTAAGTTTTTAGTAGATGAATTTGTAAATATTATAATTTATATTTACAAGCGTAGAAAAAATAGCGTTTTTTACGCGTGGTAAAAACGTTTTTGCGTTCCTAAACAAACCGTTCAGTCACGCAAGAAGAGACGTTTGCATCACATGTATAAATATCTACTATTTTTTAAGTAAATAGTTGTTGTAATATTGCATGTAACACTTTATATTTTCAGTACATAAATCTAATTTTGCTGTCAGGAAAATGTTTACCAATGTAGTTGTAAACTCAGACCTGGCATACTTTTTTTGGTAGTGAATATTCATATACAGGTTTCTCACGTCAACAAACAAAAGCCTGTCTGTTATTTTAGTATGTTTCGGGTAAAAAATTAGGTCTTTAGAAATCCTTAAAAAAAGAAAATTAAAAAAGACAATTTTGAATTTCACCATCATTAATAATTGAATTTGTTTAAAAATTAAAACTTAAAAATTACAACTAAGCAAAAAACTTTTCAGTAGTAAATTGCCAAGGGCGCTGATAATTCGAAATAATGTTTTGCCAAAAATTTCGAAAGAAAGTACATATATTGAAAATTTTTTGCCTTAGTTTTATTTTAATTTAACCCAATGAAATTCTCTAAAATGTAATGACATCAGTCAATTTCACCAATAACATTTGAATTATACTAATAACAAATAGTTATATAGGTCTGGCCTGCTGCAATATTAAAAATTATCAAATAATTTTTGAAATAATTAACTGATATCGCAGTAGGCCAACGTATAATTCATACAAAACATATAAAGAAATGAAAAATTCTAAACGAATTGCCCTCGTTCGTTGATAAATTCTCATAATTTTTTGGAAAATTCCTCAAGCAAGTGGTATTGATAATAGCCCCTCTCAAGGGCGGTGATAATTTGAAATAACTTTTTGCCAAAAATCTCGAAAACAAGTATATTGATAAAAGCACGAGGCCGTCGGCCAAAGGCTATTATCAGTACCTCTTGCTTGAGGAATTTTCCATTATGAGAATTTATCACCTGACGAGGGGAAATCGTTTAGAAAATGTTTTGCCATTTTTCATTTCTTTATATATTTTGTATGAATTATACGTTGGCCTACTGCGATATCAGTTAATTATTTCAAAATTTATTACATTTTAGAGAACTTCATTGGTTTAAATTAAAATAAAACCAAGGCAAAAAATTTTCAGTGTAATTATTTGTATTAAGTCTTATTAAATAGAGATTTTTCTTTAAACTTTAAATCATTATATTGCTGCATGTAATCTGCATGTAATAATAATTAGAAATCAGTTATAAATTAATCAGTAATAAAATCTACTGTAAAAATAACAATAATGCAAATATAGAAAAAAACAACTTAAAGACAACGCAAAAAAATCTTGATTTGCAAGAAATAACAATTATTTAAAGTTTTCGAAATACAAATTAGCTAATTACAAATGTCAAGTTTTTCCCGGAAAGGTAGATCTAGGTATATTTCGAGATCAGTCTGTTTTGTGTACAAGTAAAATCTGATATATCAGATTAGTTTAAACAAAACAAACTAATTACAAACAGATATCGAACAAATTTTAAAAAGAAAATTAGCTACAAATAAGCAAAACTACATCTATGCAACTTTGCAACAAACAAATATCAAATCTACCACAGAACATATGGGTGACAATGTATGACACTATACGAAAATTACACGGTAAACCTACTATATATCATACTTCGTGCAATTACTGCGAAATATTATAATAGTTTATTTTTAAGAAAATAAAAATTAATTTCTTCTATTCAAATCTTTTTCGGGAGAACGGACTATTATCCACGAAAAACAAAACAGTATTTTATTATAATAATATTCCGGGTATTATTATTACTTTAGATAATCCACTCCTTGGAAAATCTCTTATAACCAACAAAAAGTCAGACAAGTGCGAATAAAATCCGCTCGTCAAGGGTTCCGTGAATGTAAAAGAACACAATATAAAAAACTATTGACAAAAAGTTGTGTTGTAATGTCTTTATATTTTCAGACCATAGACACATAACAAAATAAATGTTAAATTGTAAATGTCAATAGTAAATTACAATCAAATCTACATTGATCAAAAATGGCAAAAAAAATGTTAATTCAGGTTAAATATTATCCATAGATGTTTTTGGTAACTTAAAAAAGATTCAATTACACCAGCTTGTAAATGGATTAAATTTGATTATTTTTTCGGTCAATCGAGTGTTGAAATTTCGGGGTGTAGAAAGGCTTCATACTAAAAATATTTTTTTTTTAATAACACAAAAACTCTGCATTGCAAAATTCTAAAAAAATTGTAACATTTCTTAAATTAAGTGCTCTTTCATATGACTCATGGGTCAAAAATGGTTTTTTTTCACTCCCCACACCCATCCCACAAACACACAGAAATATAATTATTTGAGTCTTCGATATGATTTTCATTCAAAATTTACCAATATTCCTGTCTCTGTGAATATTTTCAAATTTTTCAGTCAGTCATCGTCGAAAGGTAGGCGGCGGCATGATCTGAATTTAGCCCTTTCTTATCCATAACTCAAAAACTGTGCTGTAGTTTTCATACAAAACTTACCAAATTTCCTAACTCTGTGAAATTTTCCAAATTTTTCTGTCATTTAGTGTCGAAACGTATGGAGGGGGGGGGGGCGGTCTGAATTTTGCACTTTTTCAACAGTAACTCAAAAACTGGGCACCGCAAAATTCTAAAAAAAAATGCAACGAATTTTAAATTAGATGTTCTTTCAAATGACACCCCACTCGCTTGGGTAAAAAAAAGTTTTTTTACCCCCTCCACCCAGGTCTTCTAAACACACAGAAATATAATTATTGGAGACTTCGCTATAGTTTTTGTTCAAAATTTACCAAATTACCTAACTCTGTGAATTTTTACAAATTTTTCTGTCAACCAGAGTCGAAACGTATGGGGGGAACGGTGTGAATTTTGCACTTTTTTCACAATAACTCAAAAACTGGGCGACGAAAAATTCTAAAAAAAATTGCAACGAATTCTAAATTAGATGTTCTTTCAAATGACACCCCACTCGCTTGGGTCAAAAAAAGTTTTTTTTTACCCCTCTACCACGGTCCTCTAAAGTCTAAACACACAGAAATATAATTATTGGAGACTTCGCTATAGTTTTCATACAAAATTTAGCAAATTTCCTAACTTGAATTTTTACAAATGTTTGTGTCAATCAGTGTCGAAACGTATGAGGGGGACGGTCTGAATTTTGCACTTTTTTGACAATATCTCAAAAACTGGGCACCGCAAAATTCTAAAAAAAACTGCAACGAATTTCAAATTAGGTGCTCTTTCAAATGACACCCCACTCGCTTGGGTCAAAAAAAGTTTTTTTTTCCCCTTTCTACCCCGGTCCTATAAACACACAGAAATATAATTATTGAAGACTTCGCTATAGTTTTCGTACAAAGTTTAGCAAATTTCCTAACTCTGTGAATTTTACAAATTTTTCTGTCAATCAGTGTCGAAACGCATGGGGGGGGAACGGTCAGGACTATGCACTTTTTCGACAATATCTCAAAAACTTGGCACCGCAAAATTCTAAAAAAAAAATGAAGTGCGTAATCTTTACACGCCGTTCAAGTAAAACTTCTTTGGCCACTGCAGCAGGTATTACTAAAAATATTAAATATAAAATAAAATAGATATGTCATATTGAAATTTAGAGTTTCTTTCTAAAATTCTTGGTAATGTAATTACAACAATGTGTAATAAAAAGCCATATTTACATGTTTTACAAAGTCTTACAACGTATTACAAATTAAATTTCACGGTGAATACATGTCCATTGTCCACTTAATTTAACAATTGGTACAACAATTGATGCATTTTTCAATAAATTTGGCAAATTCGTCCTAATCATGAACCTCTAATTTCATATTTCAATTATGCTAATAATTGAATTGACTTTAATACATTATATATATATATATATATATATAGCTTTTTATTACACAGTAAATTATATTATCAAGAAATGCAACTCTAAATTGTAATATGACATATTTATTTTATATTTCATCTTTTTATTAATACATGCCACAGTAGCCAAAGAAATTTATTTCAACCGCGTGCAAAGATTACAAGCACTCATTTTTCTATTTAACAAAACAAATTTAATCAGCACAAATATTTTTTCCCGCCCGAGAAAACCCGGGATGCAAACTCTAAACACCATGACCACCATGACCACCGTGACCACCATGACCACCGTGACCACCATAACCACCATGACCACTATGACTACCATGACCACCATGACCACCATGACCACCATGACCACCATGACCACCGTGACCACCATGACCACCGTGACCACCATAACCACCATGACCACTATGACCACCGTGACCACCATGACCACCGTGATCACCATGACCAACATGACCATCATGACCACCGTGAACACCATAACCACCATGACCACCATAACCACCATGACCACCATAACCACCATGACCACCATGACTACCATGACCACCATGACCACCATGACCACCATGACCACCATGACCACCATGACCACCATGACCACCATGACCACCTTGACCACCATGACCACCATGACCACAATGAACACATGACCACTATGACCACCGTGACCACCGTGACCACCATGACCACCATGACCACTGTGAACACCATGATCATCATTACCACTATGACCACCATGACCACCATGACCACTATTACCACCATGACTACCATTACCACCATGACCACCATGGTCATCATGACCACCATGGTCATCATGACCACCATGACCACCACGACCCCACCATGACCACCATCTACAATCGACACATCTAACTCATTAACATTTCAACAATAAGTAATTTAAGTATTTTAACCACAGAAGCATCTCAAGCTTTAGAACTTGGATTGCATATTGACGTAATTTATACTGATTTCATAAAAGCTTTCGACAAAATAATTCACTTAATTTTGTTTAACAAACTAGATAACTTTGAATGTGCTGAAATACCTATCCGTTGGATAGCGTTATATCTTAACCAACGAAAACAGTTTGTAAAAATAGGCCCCACAAAATCTTTCGGATTTCTGGTTACCTCTGGCGTGCCTCAAGGCAGCCATTTGGGTCCGTTATTGTTTATTTTATTCATAAATGATGTTATATCTTGCTTTACTCAATGCAAAGTTCTTATTTATGCTGACGATATTAAAATCTTCAAAGTTATACGCAACGAAACAGACGCAAAAATAATGCAAGATGAATTAAATCGATTTTGTTCCTGGTGTAACGATAATCAACTGCTTTTAAACGAATCTAAATGTAAAACCATAACCTTTCACCGAATTAGATCAGTTAACTATAATAATTACTGCTTAAACAATTTTTTAATACAGCGCGTATTTTCTATCCAAGACCTTGGTGTCTACTTCAAATTCAATCTGACTTTTGATGATCACATAAATAAAATAATTCTTAGGGCAAATAGTATGTTAGGTTTTATAATTAGAAATTCTTCCGATTTTCAAGACCCTTACACTGTGCGCAATTTTTACTGTTGTTTTGTTAGATCCATATTAGAATATGCGTCAATAATATGGTCTCCTTTTTATAACATTCACTCAAATAGATTAGAGAGCGTTCAAAAAAAAATTTATTCGTTACGCTCTTCGTCGTCTTCCTAGGGATACTAGCTTGCCCGCGTATGTACTACCACAATATAAAGGACGGTGCCAACTTTTAAGTTTGGAAACACTGGCGAATAGACGACAAATCTCTTCGGCAATTTTTGTCTATGACATTTTGATTATGTTAGGAAATAAAAATCCCCGTTATCCCTATTACGTGTTACCCTATGGTAACAACCGTTCTCACACCATCGTCACTTGCATTTCTTAAATCCAGTCCAACACCTTCGTGGTCTTATTTCTTTTATTGTTTCAAAATTTTTCCCATGATATATGAAGTTTTCATGGACAATTACCTCAACGGTGATATTTGAATAAAATAGCCTTCGTTGTTCCTATTCCAGTCTGCAAGTGACGGAAATGGTTTTCTATTTCTATGTAAAATTATAAAATTTGTATAAATTTTTTTTTTCCCATCAAAAATTGCAAGTATTGCAATTTTAGGTAGATTTCATATAAAAATCTACCTATTGCAATGGGCTTCATCTCGGAATTTCGGAAAAATTTTTGTGCCAAACGACTATATATGATAAGCGGAGACAAAAAAACAAAAAAAAAAAATTTATATATATATATATATATATATATATATATATATATATATATATATATATATATATATATATATATATATATATATATATATATATATATATATATATATATATATATATATATATATATATATATATAAACGATATGACATATAACGAAAACGACCGGCACTCTCACGGTCGCATTTGTTGAGGTAGATCAAAAAAATTTTCTGTACTTGTGTGTTTTAATAATATCTTGGACAAGTTCGTGAATCAGAAAAATCCGACACGTGGTTAAGAAACTAGAGGCTTTTTTCTGAAAAAATTTGATTTTTTAAAACCGTTATAACGGCCGTTTGGATACTAATGTTTCAAAAAATTTAACAAATTTAGAATCTTTGTAATCTTTTTTATCAATTTGTTTTAAAAATAGACCTCTGCAGTTAGAGGTTCCTGAGTGAGCGGCTCCAACAAAAAAGTTTGCAAAAAAAATTTTTTTTTTGAAACAACCGGCACTCTCACGGTCGCATTTCAGTTGCACGGTCGCAAGGCCAGATCGAAAACCCTTTTCTAAAAATGTGCGTTTTATTAATATCTTGGACAAGTTCGTGAATCAGCCCCATCCAACATATGGTTAAGAAACTAGAAGCTTTATACTAGAAAAAAACTCTGTTTTTTAGATCCGTTATAACGGCCGTTTGGATTCTAATATTATTAAAAACTTCATAAATTTAGAATCTTTAAAACCTTTTTAATCAGTTTCTTTCAAAAAAAGACCTCTGCAGTTGGAGGTTTCTGAGTGAGCGGCTCCAACAAAGCTTGTAAAACCCAAAATGCGTTTAAATCAACCGGCGCTCTCACGGTTGCATTTGTGGAGCCAGATCAAAAAGCCTTTCTTAAAAATGTGTGTTTTATTAATATCTTGGACAAGTTCGTAAATCAGCTCCATCCAACATATGGTTAAGAAACTAGAAGCTTTATACTAGAAAAAAACTCTGTTTTTTAGATCCGTTATAACGGCCGTTTGGATTCTAATATTATTAAAAACTTCATAAATTTAGAATCTTTAAAACCTTTTTAATCAGTTTCTTTCAAAAAAAGACCTCTGCAGTTGGAGGTTTCTGAGTGAGCGGCTCCAACAAAGCTTGTAAAACCCAAAATGCGTTTAAATCAACCGGCGCTCTCACGGTTGCATTTGTGGAGCCAGATCAAAAAGCCTTTCTTAAAAATGTGTGTTTTATTAATATCTTGGACAAGTTCGTAAATCAGAAAAATCTGATACATGGTTAAGAAACTATAGGCTTTATACTAAAAAAAAAAGTGGTTTATTTAATCCGTTATAACGGCCGTTTGGATACTAATATTTTTAAAATCTTCATAAATTTAGAATTTGCAGAAACATTTTAATCCGTTTCTTATAAATATAAACCTCTGCAGTTAGAGGTTTTTGACTTGTTGGCTTCAACAAAAAGTTTGCAACAATCCCCAACTACAATTTCCAAAAACCTTATAACAGTCAATGTCAACCTTATAACAGTCAAAAAAATAAAAGATTTGAATAGAAGAAATTAATTTTTTTTCTTAGAAATAAACTATTTTGATATTTTGCAGTAATTGCACGACATATGATATAGAGTAGGTTTGTGTCATAAATTGTCACACACATGTTCTGTGGTAGATTTGATATTTGTTTGTTGCAAAATTGGATAGATATAATTTTTCTTGTAGGTAGCTAATATTCTTTTTAAAATTTGTTCGATATCTGTTTGAAATTAGTTTGTTTTGTTTAAACTAATCTGATACATCAGATTCTACTGGCACACAAAACTGTCTGATCTCGAAATCTACCTATTTCTAGCGGATATACGTGCCGCTTGGACTTTTTTTTATTTTTTCCTCAAAACTCAGAAAATCGAAAAATTAGAGAAGTCAGTTGGTAGTGAACTAGCAAAGTGATCGTTAAGTGAAATGTTAACTGAAAGTAAAGCCAGTTTTGGTGACTAAAATAGAAAATAATATAAGTTACGTGAATAAGTTTATTAATGATTACCTTTTAACTACTTTAATAATATAAGAAAAAGTAATGTTAAGATATTTTTAGTGAAAGAACTCAAAGTAAAACCAATTTCGGGCTAGAGTTTTTTTTTGTGAATTAAAGGTAGCAGATAATATAACAACTGATACCATTCACGTGAAGAAGTTCAAGAATGATTACATTTTTAACTAACTTAATAAATTAAGAAAAAGTAAAGTTAAGATATTGTAAGTGAAAAGTTAACTTAAAGTAAAGCCAGTTTTGGTGACTTAAATAGAAAATAATATAATTTACGTGAATAAGTTTCATGAATGATGACATTTAATTAATTTAAAAATATAAGAAAAAGTTATGATATTTAGAAACATTAAAGTAAAAAAAAATTGAATTGATGAGTCAATACAAGCGAAAGCTAAATTTGTGAGAGAGTTTTTTTTTGACAATTAAATAAAATTCTGAAAATTAAAATAAGTGTTTGAATTTACTACGGAGGATAGGCAGTATCTAGAGGTCAACAATACCACGAGAGGAACGAACCACAATTTCTTAGCGTAAGTCATTCAATATTTCCTAAATTGTAAAAATGTAGAAATAAATGTCTGTAGCCGATCAGAGAGGCTTTGATAAATATATGTTAAACAAACCAAATTAGCGGTAACATTATGACCGGTTAGGTTGAGTTGTGTCGTGTGTGCGCTTCGGGCATGAGCAGGGCCGGAATTCCCAACGATGATTAGGGTCTTCAACCCTCTACCGGCATTTTTTTTCAATGTGGTTTCAAAGTAATAGCTCCCGCTATCCCAGCTATTACAAATTGGCGCGAAACAAAACCTGATTTTTATTTATAAAAATAAAACAGAATGGACCCTTGGAGGATCTTTTAATATAGTTTAGTAATTATGTAGTGAATTTTTTTTCGATTAAATATTAAATTAACTGTGTAACACGCGCAGGAGTGGACGAGTTGGTCTTCGACTGACCGTTCAACGAGTCTTACGAGCTCGCGCACTCCAGTTGGGTGATGGAATTGACTAAGGGGTGGTTTGACAGCGTCAGCAATGACTAGCTGAGAAAATATGATGCAATGGTCGAGCAGATCATAGTGTTAGCCTACTAGTTAAAGCTGAATAGTGTACAATTCAACTCTTAGATCAATTACTATCATATACGTTCATAATTTGAGCCCCGTTTTCTGATTAATTTATTGTTTTAGAACGTATTCGTTTAAATTGTTTGGTGGGAGTGAACGACTCAAGGTATGGTACTGACTGATCATAAGAGGGCAAAGGTTAAATTTGCATCTTTGATGGTCTAGTGAGTTCTTATGGCTCTGAGACTGGTTAACTCTTACAAACGATCATTTCCTCTCTTAGCTCTCAATGCAGGTTCCAGGTTGTGATGGAAAAGCTGAAGTTACATCAGCTTAGAAAATACAGAGTGCAAGCTGGTCATCTACCAACTTGCTCTGGCTAGTTGTTGTGATTTTACCGGATTCGTCATAAAACCTGAACACCTACTAACTTCCCAACCGTAGAGTAGTATACTTTTGATAGTTAAATTTTTGTTCTTAGTTTTTTCTAAATTAATTTTAGCATCATTTTTGGAAGGGTACTGCCTAGCACATGACTCGGACACACACACAACACTCACACATATATTTTATAAATTAACAAAATAAATAAATAGTAATAGTAATAAAACAGTTTACTTTCAGTTGATAAATAAATAACACATTCAGGAATTTTAGATCAACAGTTTTATTATAATTCTAATTATTAATTAAATGGCCTAGAAATAATTTTTGACGTATAGTTTTAGTAAATAAATAGATTGAGTAAAAATAATTTTTGCTTTTATTTTAATAAATAAACTTTTGCGTATAATTTTAATAAATAAATAAATTGCCTATAAATAATTTTTGATTATAATTTGAATAAATAATTAATTTGCATATAAATACATTTTGCTTATAATTTTAATAAATAAACTTTTGCGTCTTATTTTAATAAATAGATAAACTACCTAGAAATATTTTTGGCATATAATTTTAATAAATAATTAAATGGCCCATAAATAATTTTTGCTTGTAATTTAATAATTAATTGAAGGCCTATAAAGAAGATCTGAATTGTTAGATTGTTAACAATTACATACAACCTAGAACACTTTGTTGCTCACTACTGACTCGAAGATTAGTATACAGTTTTTCGAATTCCCTGTGTACATACAGTACGAATTTGCTATTCCCTTGAAAGGGAACCCCGTAATTTCCTTTACGGATAGTAGATTGGTAGATAGAGAGATAGTGATTAAGCAATTATACCTTCCAATTTAACCCTTTTGATGATCAAGTGTTAATTTTTTTTGGTTTATATTAAGTTTAATTAACCTAAAATTGAATCAGATAAGGGATAATACTTTTCTCTTGGGAATTCAGTTTAAATCTTACGCATCTCAATACTTCAAAAGTGACATTGCAAAATACCGAGAGAATCAGAAATGAATATTTATGAAAATATTTACAACAATAAATGTTTCCTCTGCACTGAAAAACTGAATTCAGACAAGTTGTTGGTAGAAGCACCCTGCACCCATGTTTTCCATGACAGTTGCATTGCAAAGTGGCTAGAAGAGGAGCCACATTGCCCCATTTGTAAAAGAAGCTGTCAACAGTCTGATGTGCATCTCTTGCCGGAGGATCGACGTCCCTTTTCCCCGATTTCACAAACAAGAAAGAATAAGGCACAGTCACAAACACCTGTGGTCAATCGGCAACCAGAGTCTCTCGGTGCTATACCTAAGACGTGGATTCGACCGAATACTAGGGCTGAAGAAAAAAGGCGACAAGCTGAACGTGCAGGTGTAAAAGCATCAGAAATTGTCGCTAGTTCGCCAAAAGATAATCCGGGAAGACAAGACCAGCCAGCAGATAAGTCAGCAACGATGATCGATTTTTTCGTGATCCAACAGGCCATGGAAGTAAGCATTCGAAAAAGTGTAGAACAGATGCAGAGAGCCTTTGACGAAAAATTTGCGAATCAGTTACTCTTTTCGGAGGGGGTGAAAACAGCTAGTCACCCGCAAAATCCCTCCACATTGTCTATGCATGCACCTAGGGGAAACCAAGGACCTCTTCAAAATTCCAGGAACCTAGGTAATATAAACCCCTCGTACGTAGCGAATCCTGCAGCTTATCGTCATCATTCCTTAAACGAGAAACACTCCACCATCATTCGTAGCTGGAATGTCTCTTTCAGTGGAAGACCAACGGAAATGGAGGTGGGAGAATTTATATATCGAGTGAGCACTTTAAATAACATCGCTTTCCCAGGTAGTTATGATGCGGTTGTGGCTCATGCTCACTTATTATTCACAGAAAGAGCTTCAGAATGGTATTGGAGATTCCATCACCGTACTCCACGTTTTAATTGGCCCGAACTGTGTATGGCTCTACGTACTGAGTTTGGTGATCGTAGCACCGATGAAGAAATAAAAGAGAGAATGCGAGCCCGTAAACAACGTCAAAATGAGAACTTTGACTCTATGTTTAATGACATTTTGAGGCAAAGTGATCGGCTCAGTGTTCCAGTAGCTGATAGAGAATTATTGAATATACTGTTGAACAATCTTCGCAGTGAAATACGAAGAGAATTGTGCTACGTTGAGGTATTTACAGTTGAACATCTTCGCGACCTCTGCCGTAAATGGGAAAAACTTCTAGCTAGTCTACCGCTGCCACCTCGTAACTTTCCTCATCGCCCTACACAGACGGTATCCGAAATTGCTCCATCTACATCATATCATTATCCTGCGACTGAGGATACGCTTTCTTCATTACCTGATACTATTCCTGAATCCAACAACCTACAGCAGATTTCTGATGACACCGTAATTTCCGATGTCTCAGCTATTCATAATCCCAACGGTCATCGTGAGCCAAACAGAACTTTAATTTGCTGGAACTGCAAGCTAGAAGGACACCGATTTCAGGATTGTCTACAACCACCTCGACTTTTCTGTTGGAGTTGTGGAAACGAGGGGGTTTACAAATCAAATTGCACTAGATGCTATTTAAACAAGACCGGGAGCGTGCAGAACATCCAGTCACGCTCCCAAAAGCCAACCCAATTTTAAAGTCAAACACCTCACTTCACTCAACTCCACCTTTAGGAATGCGTTGCCCAGAGGAGTTGGGAAGTAAAATATTGAAGCGAGATTCATCAGCTTGTACTAAATCGTCTATATCTCATCACTCATTTAAATCACTTGAGCAGAGACTCAAAGAATATATGGCACTAAGAACCAGTCTTGGAATTAATGCACTTACAACATCGCGTAAGTATACTCGTTCAGCATTGCGTATTATAAATTTCTGGAAGAAACGACGATCCTTTCGGTCATCGATTATATCCTCAATCACATCAGTGAAAGATGATCTCCGCGCTTATGCTGAGGTTCAACTTTTAGGCAGCACAAGAGTCGGATTACTAGATAGCGGAGCGTCACTTAGTGTAGTGGGAGGCACTTTCGCACTAGAGCTTCTCCGTACCCCAACACTATTTACACGTTCATCGGTAAAAGTTAGAACAGCGGATGGCGCTAGCCAGAAAGTGGTAGGACATCTGAACACTGAGATAAGGTTCCAAGGTCGGACAAAGTCCCTAGATCTCGTAATTATACCCTCTCTCACACAAAACCTCTATCTAGGTATTGACTTCTTTCGGTTGTTCAACCTGTTTCCACCGTTAACAAATCAGATCCCGAAAAAAACCGAAACCTCGGTAATATGTACTTTGACAGCTGACGAGGAAGGGAAACTGCAAGATGTCATTCAGCTGATTCCGTCTTTTGCGAAAATGGGATTGGGCAGGACGCATGTATTGACTCATGTCATTGATGTTGGCGATGCAACCCCTATCAAACAACGCCACTATCCAATATCTCCTGCAGTAGAGAAGTTAATGGGGGAGGAGCTGGACCGCATGTTAGCTCAGGGTATCATTGAGGAATCTGAGAGTGACTGGAGCTCGCCAGTGGTCTTAGTTCGAAAGCCAGGGAAGCTTCGTCTATGCTTAGATTCGCGTAAGGTGAACAGTGTAACGAAAAAAAATGCATACCCCTTACCACAGATCGAAGGAATACTAAGCCGACTCCCGCAAGCTAATTACATCTCTAGTTTAGACTTAAAGGACGCCTTTTGGCAGATTCCCCTGGATGAGGATTCAAAAGAAAAAACAGCGTTCACAGTCCCAGGCCGTCCTCTTTATCACTTTGTTCGTATGCCTTTTGGTTTGTGCAACTCACCACAGACGATGTCTAAACTGATGGATCGAGTAATACCATCAAGGTTGAAGACTCAGGTCTTCGTATACCTAGACGATCTTTTAATTGTGACAGATACGTTTGAGTCACATCTTCATATATTAACTGAACTGGCAGGCTGTTTAAAGAAAGCTAATCTCACCATAAACATTGAGAAGGGCAAATTTCTGCAATCCGAGATCAAATATCTTGGGTATGTCATTAGTAGAGCAGGGATTAACATCGACCAGGAGAAAGTTGCAGCAATATCAGAGTTCCCAGTTCCTTCGTCAGTGCGCCAGGTTCGTCGATTTTTAGGGATGTCAGGATATTACCGACGGTTTATTTCCGACTACTCTTCGATTGTGACACCTATTACTGAGTTATTAAAGAAATCCCATGGTAAATTTAAATGGACTGTTGAAGCCGATGCAGCTTTTGTCAATATCAAGAAAGCTTTGACTTCAGCGCCAGTGCTGGCCAACCCAAACTTTTCAGAACCATTCATATTACAGTGTGATGCAAGTAACGATGGAATAGGCTGCGTGTTGACTCAATTAGGAAAAGAACTTCCGATTGCATACATGTCTAAGAAATTAAACCCAGCCCAAAGGAACTACTCCACTAGCGAAAAGGAATATCTGGCAGTAGTTTTAGGAATAAAAAAATTTCGAGCGTTCGTTGAAGGGCACCCATTTAAAGTAGTAACCGACCATTCTGGTTTAAAGTGGTTGATGAGTCAGAAGGATTTATGAGGACGACTGGCGCGCTGGAGTTTGAAACTTCAAGGGTACACCTTTGACATTGAGTACCGAAAAGGCAGTTTAAATATAGTTCCGGATGCATTGTCAAGAACAAACTCCGTAGACTTGATTGATACCGTGACCGATAACTTTTCCCAAGCAATAGATTTAGATGCACCAGCATTTCAGTCTACAAAATATATAGAGTTAATTAAAATCGTCGAGGATGGGAAAGAAGTACTACCAGATTTACGAGTGGAAAAGGGTAGGGTTTATAAAAAAGTTGGATTCACTTCGTGTTTAGAAGGTGAGCCGTGGAAGCTATGGGTTCCCGAAGAACTAACCCACAACTTGATCGAAATAGCACACGCAGCACCAACGGCAGCCCATGGCGGAGTAGCTAAAACCTTACATAAGCTACGTCGTTTTTATTTCTGGCCGAGAATGTTGTTCCAAGTACACTCGTTTGTATCCCAATGCAAGATATGTAAAGTAGTTAAAGCTCCCAACCAAATTTTGCGTGCACCAATGATAGCTCCTCTAAGAACCGAGAGGGTAATGCAACGATTATATATTGACTTATTAGGCCCGTACCCCAGGACAAAAAATTCTAATATTGGACTGTTGGTGGTACTAGACCATATTTCCAAATTCGTGTTCCTGTTCCCTCTTCGCAGTTTCACTTCTACTCCAATCTGCAATCTTCTGGAAAGTCAAGTATTTCATGTGTTTGGTTGTCCAGAGATTGTGGTTTCGGATAACGGAACGCAATTTAAATCCAAGTTATTCCAACAATTCCTAGCGAAGTATGGTATAAAACACACTCGCACTTCTTTATATTCACCCCAGGCAAATGCTTCCGAGAGAGTGAACAGGAGTGTGCTCGCAGGAATCAGAGCCTTCTTAAAGGAAGATCACACCAAATGGGATAAAAACTTGAGTGAAATTTCTTGTGCTTTGCGCAGCTCATATCACTCTACCATCGGCTGTTCTCCGTACTACGCTTTGTTTGGTCTCCCCATGATCACGCATAGTTCAAACTACACTCTACTAAGGAAGTTGGATTGCCTGGAGGAGTCCAGTGACTGTTTAGATCGCGCTGACACTCTGTCTAACATTCGAGCACGATTAAAAGATCTAATAGCAAAAGCTTTTGTGACCAGTGCTACGCGATACAACCTGCGGGCACGTAAAAATTTGTTCCAACCGGGTGAAACGGTTTTTCGACGAAACTTTATTCTGAGTGATGCAGGCAGAAATGTCTCAGTTAAATTAGCCCCAAAATTTGTAGAGGCCAAGGTACTCCAATTGGTCGGAAATTCATCTCTAGAGCTCGAAGACATAGCGTCCAAACGGGTGGGAATTTATCACACCAAGGATGTGCGGAAATAACACATGTTAGGCTTAAGTTGTTATTCCATGCCTAATAAAATTCCACCTTATTAGATCAGAGCTAACTGGATCTTTCGTGTTATTACAGGTCATTACAGAATTGCTGTTACAACTACAGATGTAAAAGTAATATTACCCATGGTAAAATTACCGGTAAAATTGGTAATATTACGTAATATTACTTAGGCTTGGTAAAATTGCAATAAAATTTGAATAATCTTTATTTAATAAAAATTAAAGTTTGTGCTTTTTTGTTGACACCGCGTATAATATCTCAGTTGATCGATCGATTTACTGCTGAACACCCATAAATGTAAGCAATTTTAACTTCTCTACGTGTTGCCACAGAGTACTTTAGGGAATCATTTATTTTGTCTACAGGTGTCGATCAGTAGGTTGGAATGGTTAGTAATTTCACCTGGTAGCAATAACGCAGCTATTCTGGATGAGGCAAAAGCTAAATCTTTTTAATTTCGGGATCAAATTGCTGTCATGAAGAATGTTTCTCGCAACGCAACGAACCGTAATTGGTGCTTCGTTGTTAATTTTTGCGGCGAATCGCACGTTCATATTTAAATATTCCTTGTGTTTTTGAAGGCAAATATCGTCGGTAATTTGAGATTTATATTTAACCATGAACGAGAAAGAAACAATGCATGAATTAGATTTTGAAGTTACGAGTTTCAGACGTTATTAATATATTTATCCCAGTGTCGACCGTGGGAAGTGTTGTACGCGAAAAGCGATGAAAGAACCTTGATTGGGATCCATTGCGTACAGTATAAATAAAGTAAGTTTTATTGAAAATGCTTGCAGGTTATCTGTCAATTTGCTCTTTGCATTTGAGCCATAGAAATGAATTTCTACTTCTATTCGATGTGTACCTAAACATTTTCGAATACCAAAAAAGTGCAGTGTTTTCAAAAACGCAAAGTTTTACATAACGTCAAGAAAGCATTTATCGTGAAGCCAGTGTGTTCAGGATTTATTGCATTTTTGCAGCTGTGAAAATAGCGACAGCCTGTGTTCTAGATGTCCTGCTAAAGAAACAACAGCTGAACTTCGTTCATGTATGGATCACACATGTAGGGTTTATGTATGGATGAAAAAATCCGCTTTTGTTGCATATGTATCTCCAGCTGTTTGTACTACTCTGCAAGTGAAGATATTTACACTCGATAATAATATATTTGATTTGCATTATATGTTTTTATAAACTAGAAATGATTGTGATAGTCATCAATTTTGAATTAAATGAAATTGGAACTATATTTAAATATTTTGAAATAGTTTTATATTTTACCAATATTACCAATTTTACCAATCTTACCGGTAATTTTACGGTAAAATTACCACAAATATATTTTACCGGTAAATTTACATCTGTAGTTACAACGTCACAATAATTAATTTACCATCATGCAGAAGAGTAAAATTCTGACCTTCATCCTAGGTCTAAGCGTATTGGTCCTCATTGAAGGCAAGGTCATACATACAACAGAAGGCAAAATATGGAAACTACTAGACGCCGAGTGCGAGGCACTCATTGACAATACATCTATAAGGGCTAATGAAACCAAACATCTGTTAGTATATGGCTTATTAACATACAATTGTAGCAAGGAACAAGGTCACATAGTGTCAACGGTGAAATGCCAAGCATGTGGGATATATTGCTCCATTAATGAAATCATCCCGGGTTGTACTCAACGTAGTGTACATATTATCGTAGGAATAATCACGAGCATTCTACTCGTGGTAGCGTTAAGTTTGATTTTCAGGAAGTTATGCGACAAGTCGTTTGAGTCCCTAGAATATCGGATTTTCAAAAGACAAATTCAAAGACTAGATAATAAGAGACTAAAGAGAACGAACCGCCTAAATGCGTTATCATCCTTCAGACTCGTTCCGAGATTCAACTCTCTAAGCCCCGAACTGCCACCCAGAGTCAGAGAAAAGGTTAATCGAAGACGATCCGCCATTCGTTTAGAACATTCCCCGCCTGTAAGAGCAACGCCTCCTCCTTTACCACCCCGCTCACGCACAAATACTGGTGCTCCATTACGTCCAGTCCATGTGCTACTGACCATTTGTCTTTTAATTACATGTATAAATAGCTGTGACCAAACCCTATTTTTGGAGTCAACGGGAAGAATATGTTCAAAAGAAAAGTGCCATGCTAGTAATATGTATGCGTTTAGTCTAAGGTTTGGAGAGAGCATCTGTTTTCAGGATCGTACAAAGGACGTGTTTAGGTTGAGCATATCCAATTCACATATATTAGACAGATATGATCCGCTGTATTTGACCTCAAATTACGAAATACAAATGCTTAGGACTCATTCCGAGTGTAAAGGAGCGGGAAGCTGCTGGAACGGGGCATGTCAATTATATGAAAAGAAATGGAGAGACACTGAGTTCAATAACAGTACGATCGTGGGTCAAGGTTGTAACACAAATACCCTAGGGTGCGATACGTTATGCTTTTACCAAACTTCTTGTACTTGGTACGCCTGGTCGTTAAAGGAAACGGAAGACTACGCAACGGTCTACCAACGGGATAGCTCCATATGGGAAATCGAAATATCCGTTGAGTACAAAGGTATCATCAGGACGGTGAAACTAAACTCCAACAAGGTAGATTTTGATCTGTCAGACACATCAGATGTTGGTAACGATAAACTGCCCATGTTAGTGACTTCACTCATACATGAGAGTTATTACACCTCACAATTCGTGATTAGAGACCGTTCCGTTGTATATGCCGTGGATGCAAATGACCTAAATACGTTAACTTCCGGGAAAGTTGGTGATTATCAAATATCATTAGATAATAAGTCTCGAGCGTTCGAAGCCCTGAACGTCCATTGTTCAGCTAGGTCCTGTAGAGCAGGATGTATTATACCTCAACCCGGGCTCGCGCGATTTAGAAAAGATAATTTAAAGACCTGGAAAGAAAAGAAAGTGGTTACTGTTGACGATTCCAAACTGTGGGTAAGACGGACTATAATGGCTGTGGCAAACATTATGTTCGGAGACATCGACCTCATGAACCTATATGTTGAGCCTGCTCATTGTCTAATACGCCAGATTACATCCTATGGGTGTATAGGGTGTAATATGAAACCGTATGTGGTGCTTCAAGCGTAAAACATTAAAACCCCCGGAATATTGCTTTTCACTTCAGACTGTTCGTTCCAGACCCATTATGTGAGCTGTAATCCTAACCCGTATATTCTGGAATACGACAACACTGTACGGTCGTGCAGTTTGTATATAAAGAGAACGAACCAAACGGTCAATAGCACCATCCATTACCAATTCGTAGGGGTAGTTAGGGTTCCCACGCCACAGGTGCTAGACTCCACCTTCGGACAAATGACTAAAGATTTGCTGACCGCGCCTGAATTTATTAAATCCTTAAGTTTCTCCTTCGCCACCTTTACTCTTGCTACCGTGGTGGTAACCTCTGTCATCCGAGTTTGTAAAGTCCTATTAGTAAGTAAGTTTAATGGTGAGGTGGAACGGGCTACGGCCCGCAATTGATTTGATGGACCCACTGCATAACTATCTACCAATGATATAAAATTTTATCTTATTTCTTTCTCTAAATCTGATTTAAATATCTTTTCCTTTAGTACGTTCCACTTAATGGGATTTCCTCTTTCAGATCAAAGCAGCTGTATGTTGTAGCTATTTGTTCTGTGTTGTTAGGAAATAAAAATTCCCGTTATCCCTATTACGTGTTACCCTATGGTAACAACCGTTCTCACACCATCGTCACTTGCATTTCTTAAATCCAGTCCAACACCTTCGTGGTCTTATTTCTTTTATTGTTTCAAAATTTTTCCCATGATATATGAAGTTTTCATGGACAATTACCTCAACGGTGATATTTGAATAAAATAACCTTCGTTGTTCCTACTTCAGTCTGCAAGTGACGGAAATGGTTTTCTATTTCTATGTAAAATTATAAAATTTGTATAAATTTTTTTTTTCCCATCAAAAATTGCAAGTATTGCAATTTTTTTTATTTTTTCCTCAAAACTCAGAAAATCGAAAAATTAGAGAAGTCAGTTGGTAGTGAACTAGCAAAGTGATCGTTAAGTGAAATGTTAACTGAAAGTAAAGCCAGTTTTGGTGACTAAAATAGAAAATAATATAAGTTACGTGAATAAGTTTATTAATGATTACCTTTTAACTACTTTAATAATATAAGAAAAAGTAATGTTAAGATATTTTTAGTGAAAGAACTCAAAGTAAAACCAATTTCGGGCTAGAGTTTTTTTTTGTGAATTAAAGGTAGCAGATAATATAACAACTGATACCATTCACGTGAAGAAGTTCAAGAATGATTACATTTTTAACTAACTTAATAAATTAAGAAAAAGTAAAGTTAAGATATTGTAAGTGAAAAGTTAACTTAAAGTAAAGCCAGTTTTGGTGACTTAAATAGAAAATAATATAATTTACGTGAATAAGTTTCATGAATGATGACATTTAATTAATTTAAAAATATAAGAAAAAGTTATGATATTTAGAAACATTAAAGTAAAAAAAAATTGAATTGATGAGTCAATACAAGTGAAAGCCAAATTTGTGAGAGAGTTTTTTTTTGACAATTAAATAAAATTCTGGAAATTAAAATAAGTGTTTGAATTTACTACGGAGGATAGGCAGTATCTAGAGGTCAACAATACCACGAGAGGAACGAACCACAATTTCTTAGCGTAAGTCATTCAATATTTCCTAAATTGTAAAAATGTAGAAATAAATGTCTGTAGCCGATCAGAGAGGCTTTGATAAATATATGTTAAACAAACCAAATTAGCGGTAACATTATGACCGGTTAGGTTGAGTTGTGTCGTGTGTGCGCTTCGGGCATGAGCAGGGCCGGGAATTCATAACGATGATTAGGGTCTTCAACCCTCTACCGGCATTTTTTTTCAATATGGTTTCAAAGTAATAGCTCCCGCTATCCCAGCTATTACAATTAATAAAATTGATTGCCCCTTATTATTACAGTTAATAAATATTTATGCTCCCAGACGACAGTTACGAACAATATCAAGCTTTTTAAAACTCCCTTATCGCAACTCCCTTAACAAACTACGGAGCAAGCGATCCATTGCTCACCGCTTCAAGACACTTCAACTTTTTTTCGGATGTCTTTGATTTTAATATATCCAGAATGGTGTTTAAGAATAGATCAAACTAAAACTATTACATTCAATTTAAACTAAATTTCTTTAAACTCTTAATGACAAGTATCTATCTTGAATTTTATTAAACTGTTTCTAAATCGTTCTTTTTGTTTTTATTTTAATGTTTTAGTCTTTTATTTGTTTGAATTAGCTCATAATTTAGTATTGTTAGTTTTTTTAATTTTAATGCTCATAATAATTAATCTATGATACAATGTATTGCTGATGAAATAAATAAATAAATAAAAGTACGAGACTGAATAAGTGAATAAAAAATATAATAACAAATGAACAAATGAATGACTTGACCATACAAACCAAAAAGATCCACCAAACATGCTTCCATTCCCGAACCAGTTATTCGATTTTGCTCAAATTTCAAAACGGTGCTTTTTGTCCTCTTATATTTCATTATACATGCCATTTACCAAGATTTGCGACAACTTATTTCTCTGCTTTTAAAAAAGCCAAATATGCTGCTATTTTTATTAATTTACGACTTACGAGTCTAAGCATCCATTGTAAACAAAAATGGAGCAGACATATAATATTTTGAAAACTGATATAAATTAAATTAAAATACTCCGAAAATTCGGATTGAAAATCATTAAATTTAATTCAAAATTATGTTTTTTTAATTGAATTTCTGTTAAACTTTTAAGCATCGAAAAATATGAACTATTTCTATAATGCACTAAAAACCAGTGAATATTTAAAATATGTGTGTCATAATCGAATTGTATCGTATATTTGCCGAATATTATATTCGTTTTTTATACTTCCGTTGCAAAATTCTCATAACGCGTCTAAAGAAGTTTTACTTCAAAAACTGCAACGAATTTCAAATTAGGTGCTCTTTCAAATGACACCCCACTCGCTTGGGTAAAAAAAAGTTTTTTTTTACCCCCTCTACCCCGGTCCTCTAAACACACAGAAATATAATTATTGGAGACTTCGCTATAGTTTTCGTACAAAATTTAGCAAATTTCCTAACTCTGTGAATTCTTACAAATTTTTCTGTCAATCAGTGTCGAAACGCATGGGGGGGAACGGTCTAAATTCGCACTTTTTTTACTATAACTCAAAACCTGGGCATCGCAAAATTCTAAAAAAAATTGCTTTGTTTTTTAAATTAAGTGCTCTTTCAAATGACACCCCACTTGACCACATTTTAAATAGTGTTTTTACCCCTCCTCATTCCCACCCCCTTAATAAATCTAAGTATGGAAACATGACACTTTTTTATATTGTTTATTAAAAACGTACTAATTTTTCTATCATTCCAAGTACATTTGAAAATTTTCGATCAGATAGGTTCGGAGCTAATCGAGGTAAGAAAACGCGAAAAAAACGTCATTATTCAAAATTATACAAAAAATGGTGTTCACGACCAAGTCGTTCTACTCAGGAGTTCCAACAAAATGTTTCTCAATCTGGAAGTGAAAAAAAACCAATGTAAATAGGTTGCTATATTATACATATATATACTTATCGTAAATCACTTCCAGATGGATGTTAAAACACTGCAAGTTGTCCAGACTTAGCTAAAAATGACATAATACGATATTAATGTTAATTAATATTAATTATTTGTACAATTAAAGATTTATTTATGATTTATAAAATTGTGCAAATATTACCAAAACATTCTATTCGAAACGTCAATCTAGATGTCAATTTGAATTGATGTGTTCGGTATATTTTGATCTTAGTTTTGATATTCTCAATGTTCACATTGAATTGATGTGTTCGTCATTTTCATTCGATATTTTCGAGATCTTGACAGTAGTTGAGTTTTATGATTTGTAGAGTTTTGGCGGTCTATAAAATGGACTGTTTTGGTGGGTTTGCTCTCTCTTATTCTTCGAATCGATACCTGAATATCAAGACTGTGTTTTTATTGTGAAAAATAAAATTGTAAATTAATGTAACAAATAAATTAGTTAATTGTTAAAATAAAGTTAAATTAATTTGTAAATCGTACAATGGAAATACTTGGTGTTTTCAATTAAAATATCATCGTAGTATTGGATGATTAACAAAGGGTTGATGAAATCACGCTGTCTCTCCGCCATTGTTAAGCAACAAACAAAACCAAAAAGCTAAGTATTCTCTAATTATTTCCGTGTCATCTTGTGGTATATAAAAATTACTTGTTCCAGTTATCATTAATTATAAAGCAGTCGTGATTTATCATAGAATTCGTCGATTACAACAATTTTAACAAATTAAATGTTCCAGTCATTGTCAAATATAAATTGTTAAATATAAGCAAGATTCTTCGTTATGCAATTTGAGTGTTCCAGTCATCGTTAATGTGAACCAGTCTTGATGTATCATAAGTTTTAAAGGACATTTATTCTTCGTTTATAAAATGTTCAAATTCTTCGTTTACAATTAAATTGTTTACTTCATCATATTAGCAAGATTCATTGATTACAATAATTTAAGTACTCCAGTCATCGTTAATTATACGCAGTGGTGATTTATCATAGAATTCGTCGATTACAACAATTTGAATGTTCCAGTCAGCATTAATTATGAACCAGGCGTGATTTATCATAAGTTTTAAAGCAAGATTCATCGATTACAATAATTTAAGTACTCCAGTCATCGTTGATTATAAAGCAGTCGTGATTTATCATAGAATTCATCGATTACAACAATTTTAAGTATTCCAGTCATCGTTAAATATAAAACATCAAGCAGTCTTGATGTATCATAAGTTTTAAGGACATTCACTCTTCGTTATAAAATGTTCTAATTCTTCGTCTACAGTTAAATTGTTTGCTTCACCAATATAAGCAAGATTCGTCGATTACAACAATTTAAGGGTTCCAGTCAACATTAAATATAAAGCAGTCTGCATTTATCATAAGTTTTAGAGACATTTACTCTTCGTTTACAAAATGTTTTAATTCTTCGTTTACAATCAAATTGTTTTGCTTCACCAATATAAGCAAGATTCTTCGTTTATGCAATTTGAGTGTTCCAGTCATCGTTGTTTATGAAGCAGTCTTGATGTATCATAATTTTTAAGGACATTTACTCTTCGTTTATAAAATGTTCTAATTCCTCGTCTACAATTAAATTGTTTACTTCATCATATTAGCAAGATTCATTGATTACAATAATTTGAGTACTCCAGTCATCGTTGATTATAAAGCAGTCGTGATTTATCATAGAATTCATCGATTACAACATTTTTAAGTATTCCAGTCATCGTTAAATATAAAACATCAAGCAGTCTTGATGTATCATAAGTTTTAACGACATTTACTCTTCGTTTATGAAATGTTCTGATTCTTCGTTTACTATTGAATCACTTGCTTCATCAACATGAGCGGAAGTCATCGATTACAGCAATTTAAGTATTCCAGTCATCATTAATTGTGAAGCAGTTTGATGTATTATTAGTTTAAGGGCATTTATTCTTCGGTTACAAAATGTTCTAATTCGTCGTTTACAATTGAATTGTTCAAATTAAATGTTCCAGTCATTGTCAAACATAAATTGTTGAATATAAGCAAGATTCTTCGTTTATGCAATTTGAGTGTTCCAGTCATCGTTAATGTGAACCAGTCTTGATGTATCATAAGTTTTAAAGGACATTTATTCTTCGTTTATAAAATGTTCAAATTCTTCGTTTACAATTAAATTGTTTGCTTCAACATATAAGCAAGATTCATCGATTACAATAATTTAAGTACTCCAGTCATCGTTAATTATACGCAGTGGTGATTTATCATAGAAGTCGTCGATTACAACAATTTGAATGTTCCAGTCAGCATTAATTATGAACCAGGCGTGATTTATCATAAGTTTTAAAGGCATTTATTCTTCGTTTATAAAATGTTCTAATTCGTCGTTTACAATTGAATTGCTTTCTTCAACAATAAAAGCAGACTTTGATTCTTATAATTTAAGTGTTCCAGACTTCGTTAAATATGAATCAGTCTTGATTTATCATAGGTATATAAATGTCTACACTTCGTGTACCAGCTGTTCCAGTTCTTCGTTAACAACTCAATTAGTTGTTTCATCATATGCCAACACTTCGTGTACTTCAACAATAGTCTGTACCAGTTTGTAATCAGTATTGAATTAAAAGGAAATTCTCAAGAGCCGAATCGAAGTTTTTTATCGTTATGAAAGTTGATGCTCCTTCAACCCTTAATCTTCAATTCCACAATACAGTCCACTAAGAAGCATTCATTTTGGTCCTTCGAGCCGGATACATACGCAGCACGTCTCCTGATTATATGGGAAGAAGAAACAATTAACGTTTTTGGGATAAATTAAGGTACCATTTAATATAATTTTACATTAATCTTAAGTAGTTAAATTTCTGGGCAACTTGCAATAATATTATACGCTCATTATTGTATTTCGTTGGTTTTTTCTTAACACGATTTATTTTGAACACATAATCATAACTTTCCGGGATATTCTTTGCCATTGGGTGTGACATATTGCTTAGTCGACTGATTGGCTGTCTACGGTGGAAGATTTGTCGGGTTGAGTCGGTTTTTCTTTTACATAGGTCGTATTGAATTGATCATTGGTTCATTTTTCACCCTTCCACATTCATTTCTCATACGGGCAACATGCCAGACCCCTCTGATGTAGATCTCTTGAAAAAGCAACGTGCCGCCTTTAAGGGGCAGTTGACAAACCTCAAATCGGCAGTCGCAACGACTACGACCATTGGCGGATTCGAATCTCTGCTTCGACGAATACAGCTCATCTACGATAAATATGATCTGGTCCAATCAAGATTGGAAGCGTTAGATGAAACCTTCCTTCGTGATCGCGTTGGGTTCGAAGATGACTACGGTAGCCTGGATACAAATGTCCGAAACAAAATTCATGAATTGAAAAAGTCAGAAGATGTGTCTATGTCCGCCACCTTTCTCAACACATCTACACATGAAATCAACAATGGTAGCTCGTTGTCGGTCGGAATCAGGTTGCCAGAAATAACCTTGCCATCTTTTAGTGGGCGTGAAATTGAGTGGCTGGCCTTTCGCGATATCTTTGTGGATTTGATCCACTCAAAGAGTCTGGAATCGACAGTAAAGTTTTTGTACTTGATTTCAAGTATTCGCAGCGGAACTGCATTCAGGATAATTGAAAGCTTACCAGTTACTGTCGAAAATTACTCGTTAGCTTGGAAATCCTTGTGTGATCGCTACGACAATGAAATTACTATCCAAAAAATTCACGTTAAGGAACTGTATGAGATACGAACACCTACCGAACATTCATCAAAGGCACTGGAAGAGTTTGTTGACAAACTCACGAAACATTATAATGCGCTTCAGTCGTTAAAGGTCAAGGTGACCGAGTGGGATTTACTCCTGGTACACCACATAACACAACGTTTGGATAATGCCACTCGAATATATATCATCAAAAATTCAAAACCATCGTCAATGCTGACGTTTAGTGAATTAATTGCCCTAGTACGCAATCGGATCAGAGTATTGCAGGCATTACCAACCCAAGGGTCTCACACGCCACGCAATCACCGAGATCAACACAGATCGGTTCTTAACATAACAGCAAGTCCACTTCCAGTATCTAGTAAGTCTCCATGTGCATATTGCGCTGGATCCCATTCACTACCCCAATGTCCCGGGTTCTCAGGTGACAGAATGACTCCACGACTTCGATTCAGATTTGCAAAGGATCGACGGATATGTGGGAACTGCTTGCTGGATCGACATTCAATAGTTGAGTGCAATCATCCCCCTTGTCATAAGTGTCTACTCAAACACCACGAATTGTTACATTTTGTATCTGATTACCCGATAGAACCAAAACCTGCTGTCGTGACCAGTAACGAGTCATCCGAGGTACCATGTCCACAGGATCACAATCAAGATAGTCTAGTTGAGGAAACATCTCAAGGCACAACCTGCGCTGCGACGCCAATAGACTCTAAGGTGAAGCGGTCGTCACAGAATGTTTCAAGTGATGTTGTGTTTCTCGGAACAGCCATGGTAAGGACAAGAGCCGAACATGGACAACCAATGTGTTGTAGAGGGTTGCTTGACAGCGGGTCAACAATGAATTTTGTCACGGCGCGTACATGTTCACTATTGAAGGCTAAGAAATACGCCACTAACAAAATTATTTCGGGAATTGGTGCGTCCGAAACCACGTTAAAATTCAAAACGTATCTCACAGTTGCGTCACTCACTTCAGCTTTTGAAGTAACACTGAAATTTTATATCATACCAACTATAACTAACAGGGTACCTAATGTTCAGTCAATTGTTCACCCAATCTCCTTGCCACTCGGCATGATATTGGCAGATCCCAACTTCCATGTTCCCAGTCGAGTCGACCTGTTGTTGGGAGCTGAGATTCACCATCAATTGTTCAAGGGCCATTCAATTCAAATTCACAACCAGTTGCCGCCATTTTATGACTCGGAATTCGGCTATATTGCCTGTGGTGGAGCGAAAAGTGGATTAAGCAAGGTGCTAGTCCACCCGAATAACGTCGTTATGCTAAGTGTCCCCGCACTGGAGGATCAAATAAAGAAATTTTGGGAATTGGAAAACGTGCCTAACACACCTGTATGGTCCCAAGAAGCGTTGCTGTGCGAACAGCATTACGCTGATAACGTCTCACGTCAGCCAGACGGCCGATACATAGTGGCATTACCTACAAAAGCTAACATATCTGATTTAGGAGGCTCTCAATTGTCGGCACAACGACAATTCTTCGCATTAGAAAGACGACTCAATCGGAGCGAAGAAACGCGTACACTCTATCAAACATTTATTAATGAGTACCTTTCATTGGGCCATATGAAACGAGTTGACACCCCGTGTAAAACCCATGCATATTATCTACCGCACCATTGTGTCATCAAGTCCCAGAGCACGACCACTAAGTTGAGAGTGGTCTTCAATGCATCAGCGAAAACCACTACAAACGTGTCATTGAACGATTGCTTGATGGTTGGACCCACGATTCAGCAGGATCTGTTTTCTATATTACTCCGGTTTCGAACACATGCAATTGCCTTTTGTGGTGACATCACCAAAATGTACCGGCAAATTAGAATTCGCGACGACCAAACAGACCTCCAACGTATTTTATGGCGTGACAATCCATTAGATCCTATCCAATCGTTCGCGTTGAACACAGTTACCTACGGTACTGCATGTGCACCGTTTTTAGCCACTCGTACATTAAGACAATTGTCGATTGATGAAAGGTCCAAATTTCCGGAGGCCGCCGACGTTCTGGAACAGGACTTCTATGTGGACGATGTACTAACTGGTTCTAACTCTATAGCCGACGCCCTTCAACTAAAAGGTGATTTGGTTGAGTTACTACAAGCTGGCGGTTTCGAACTGCGTAAATTCTTTTCCAACGTGACTCAATTGGCTTCGGAGAGCCAATCGAATTCTCCCGCAACCTTGCTCTTGGGGATTCTGTGGCATACCGAACAAGACCTATTGGAAATCCCGCTAAACAAGTTAGCAGTGTCTTCAGTCTGTACCAAGCGCAACATGCTTTCAGAAATATGCCAGTTGTTCGATCCATTGGGTGTATGTGCTCCACTCATAATTACAGCAAAACTTTTCGTGCAGGCCATTTGGATGGAACAAAACATTGGATGGGACGACCCTCCGCCGAGAAACATAATAGAGAAATGGACCACGTTTAAAGTGGAACTTCAAACCGTGCCAATTATATCAATTCCAAGACAAGTGACATCATCCGTCGGTGCAAATCATGAACTTCATGGTTTTTGCGACGCATCTGAGAAGGCATATGGGTGTGTGCTGTACGTTAGAAGCTTGGAAATGTCAAACCAATATATCATTAGACTCTTATGCGCCAAATCACGAGTAGCCCCGTTAAAACGCGAGACCATACCTCGATTGGAATTGTGTGCTGCGGTCCTGCTGTCTGAGTTGGTTGAAAGGATCAAGGCTGTCATCGGTGTTGTGTTCACTTCCACATATTTGTGGACGGATTCACAGATTTCATTGGGTAGGATAAAGTCTGATCCATCCAAGTACACCATTTTTGTAGCTAACCGCATCGCCAAAATTCAATCGAAAACATCTCCGGATGACTGGTATTACGTACCTTCAAAAAACAATCCTGCCGACATTGTGTCCAGAGGGCTGATGCCAATGGACTTTAGGGTATCGTCTATTTGGTGGAATGGACCGGAGTTTTTGACGAAACCAAATTCCTCGTGGCAATCATTTACAGGACAAGAATCGTCCGAAGAACCTATAATAAGCGAGTTGCGGAAAGTGACCAATCCAATTTTGATTCAACAAGATCAGGTCGATTTCGATATTTTTGGTCGCTTCAGCTCAGTTAAAATGCTAATTCGAGTCGTGGCATACATGTTGAGATTTTCAAATCACACTAGACACAGTGATCGCAGACAAGCTGTAACATCTATGCACCTTCAGAATGCAGAACTTGACTACGCAAGTTCTATGTTGGTTAAATGCGTTCAACGCAAACATTTCCCTGATGAACTTCAGTCGCTGTCTAAAGGAACCCCTATCTCCCCTAAAAGTTCGCTATTATCACTCTCAGTTTTCATTGACCAACAAGGAATCTTACGAGTAGGAGGTCGACTTAGAAACGCACCAATCACCACTGACCACAAGCATCCAATTGTTCTGCCTGGTCATCATGAGTTTAGCACCCTTATAGCTCGTCAGGAACATGTCAGGTTACTCCATGCTGCCCCTCAAGCATTGCTTTACAACTTGCGTTTGACGTACTGGATTATAGGAGGTCGTAACTTGTGTAGGAGTATTGTTCACAACTGTATACGGTGTTTTCGTAGCAAACCTCAACTCTGTACCCAATTCATGGGCGATCTGCCAGTGGAGAGAGTTACGCAATCTGATCGAGCATTCTTAACCGTCGGCATTGATTTTTGCGGACCTTTTCTATTGGCTCACGGTGTACGCTCTAAGGTCAAGACCAAGTGTTACATATGCCTGTTCGTGTGTTTTGTCACAAAGGCCGTCCACTTGGAGATGGTTTTTAATTTATCAGCCGATGCCTTTATAGCGTGTTTACGTCGCTTTGTATCACGTCGCGGACTGTGTTCCAAAATCTACAGTGACAATGCCACTAATTTCATCGGAGCACGCACTGAACTTCAAGACCTCAAGCGGTTGTTCATATCTCAATCATTTCAAGATGTCACAATGCGATACTGCGTGGACCACAACATCCAATGGAAAACGATTCCGCCTCGGTCACCCCACTTCGGTGGATTGTGGGAGGCGGCCATTAAGAGTACTAAGTACCATCTTACACGGGTTGTTGGAACTGCGTCGTTTACCACGGAAGAATTCCTGACGCTAATTACACAAATTGAAGCCTGTCTGAACTCACGCCCTCTTACTTCAATGTCGAGTGATCCAAATGATCTCGATGCGCTGTCCCCAGGTCACTTCATTGTAGGTGCACCGTTGACTGCAATTCCGGAACCGTCGTTGCTCGACGTGAAAACCCCCAGGTTGTCAAGATTTCAACGGCTCCAACAGCTGATGCAACGTTTTTGGCTACGGTGGCACACCGAATATTTGTCAGAGCTGCAACATCGGTACAAGTGGAATCGCACTTCAACTGAGTTCAAAATTGGCTCGCTCGTGGTGCTACATGATGATACCACTCCGCCAATGAAGTGGACGTTGGGCAGGATTCTGGAGTTGCATCCTGGTAATGATGGGAAGACAAGAGTTGTGTCCATTAAAACAGCCGGATCTGTTCTTAAACGCTCAGTATCGCGGATTAGTGTAATTCCAAATGTTGATGCCAACTCCAAACTGTAATGTAATTCTGAATTTGTTTTATCAACCTTCTACATTCGAAAAACCAGTTTGAAATAGTAAACTATTCTACGAACTCCACTAATTGATTTGCCTGCGACCAATTATATTCATCCAAGGAACAGTTGTAATTAACCAGGTGGTCTCAGTATTTTCCGTTCAACTCTTCTGTAATCTGCCGCCTAGAGCCAAGTGTATGTTGTGTTTTTTTAAAAAAAAAAACACGGTAATCTTTCATATATTTAAAATCAATCGCGTACAATCTTTCATCGATTTCATATATCTATATTAATCTTGGTAAAATGAGCCAATTTTAGGAAACATGTAGTTAACTTCAGTATACTTTAATATTTTGTTAAAGTGACCACTTTAAGGTGGCCAGTATGTTCACGACCAAGTCGTTCTACTCAGGAGTTCCAACAAAATGTTTCTCAATCTGGAAGTGAAAAAAAACCAATGTAAATAGGTTGCTATATTATACATATATATACTTATCGTAAATCACTTCCAGATGGATGTTAAAACACTGCAAGTTGTCCAGACTTAGCTAAAAATGACATAATACGATATTAATGTTAATTAATATTAATTATTTGTACAATTAAAGATTTATTTATGATTTATAAAATTGTGCAAATATTACCAAAACATTCTATTCGAAACGTCAATCTAGATGTCAATTTGAATTGATGTGTTCGGTATATTTTGATCTTAGTTTTGATATTCTCAATGTTCACATTGAATTGATGTGTTCGTCATTTTCATTCGATATTTTCGAGATCTTGACAGTAGTTGAGTTTTATGATTTGTAGAGTTTTGGCGGTCTATAAAATGGACTGTTTTGGTGGGTTTGCTCTCTCTTATTCTTCGAATCGATACCTGAATATCAAGACTGTGTTTTTATTGTGAAAAATAAAATTGTAAATTAATGTAACAAATAAATTAGTTAATTGTTAAAATAAAGTTAAATTAATTTGTAAATCGTACAATGGAAATACTTGGTGTTTTCAATTAAAATATCATCGTAGTATTGGATGATTAACAAAGGGTTGATGAAATCACGCTGTCTCTCCGCCATTGTTAAGCAACAAACAAAACCAAAAAGCTAAGTATTCTCTAATTATTTCCGTGTCATCTTGTGGTATATAAAAATTACTTGTTCCAGTTATCATTAATTATAAAGCAGTCGTGATTTATCATAGAATTCGTCGATTACAACAATTTTAACAAATTAAATGTTCCAGTCATTGTCAAATATAAATTGTTAAATATAAGCAAGATTCTTCGTTATGCAATTTGAGTGTTCCAGTCATCGTTAATGTGAACCAGTCTTGATGTATCATAAGTTTTAAAGGACATTTATTCTTCGTTTATAAAATGTTCAAATTCTTCGTTTACAATTAAATTGTTTACTTCATCATATTAGCAAGATTCATTGATTACAATAATTTAAGTACTCCAGTCATCGTTAATTATACGCAGTGGTGATTTATCATAGAATTCGTCGATTACAACAATTTGAATGTTCCAGTCAGCATTAATTATGAACCAGGCGTGATTTATCATAAGTTTTAAAGCAAGATTCATCGATTACAATAATTTAAGTACTCCAGTCATCGTTGATTATAAAGCAGTCGTGATTTATCATAGAATTCATCGATTACAACAATTTTAAGTATTCCAGTCATCGTTAAATATAAAACATCAAGCAGTCTTGATGTATCATAAGTTTTAAGGACATTCACTCTTCGTTATAAAATGTTCTAATTCTTCGTCTACAGTTAAATTGTTTGCTTCACCAATATAAGCAAGATTCGTCGATTACAACAATTTAAGGGTTCCAGTCAACATTAAATATAAAGCAGTCTGCATTTATCATAAGTTTTAGAGACATTTACTCTTCGTTTACAAAATGTTTTAATTCTTCGTTTACAATCAAATTGTTTTGCTTCACCAATATAAGCAAGATTCTTCGTTTATGCAATTTGAGTGTTCCAGTCATCGTTGTTTATGAAGCAGTCTTGATGTATCATAATTTTTAAGGACATTTACTCTTCGTTTATAAAATGTTCTAATTCCTCGTCTACAATTAAATTGTTTACTTCATCATATTAGCAAGATTCATTGATTACAATAATTTGAGTACTCCAGTCATCGTTGATTATAAAGCAGTCGTGATTTATCATAGAATTCATCGATTACAACATTTTTAAGTATTCCAGTCATCGTTAAATATAAAACATCAAGCAGTCTTGATGTATCATAAGTTTTAACGACATTTACTCTTCGTTTATGAAATGTTCTGATTCTTCGTTTACTATTGAATCACTTGCTTCATCAACATGAGCGGAAGTCATCGATTACAGCAATTTAAGTATTCCAGTCATCATTAATTGTGAAGCAGTTTGATGTATTATTAGTTTAAGGGCATTTATTCTTCGGTTACAAAATGTTCTAATTCGTCGTTTACAATTGAATTGTTCAAATTAAATGTTCCAGTCATTGTCAAACATAAATTGTTGAATATAAGCAAGATTCTTCGTTTATGCAATTTGAGTGTTCCAGTCATCGTTAATGTGAACCAGTCTTGATGTATCATAAGTTTTAAAGGACATTTATTCTTCGTTTATAAAATGTTCAAATTCTTCGTTTACAATTAAATTGTTTGCTTCAACATATAAGCAAGATTCATCGATTACAATAATTTAAGTACTCCAGTCATCGTTAATTATACGCAGTGGTGATTTATCATAGAAGTCGTCGATTACAACAATTTGAATGTTCCAGTCAGCATTAATTATGAACCAGGCGTGATTTATCATAAGTTTTAAAGGCATTTATTCTTCGTTTATAAAATGTTCTAATTCGTCGTTTACAATTGAATTGCTTTCTTCAACAATAAAAGCAGACTTTGATTCTTATAATTTAAGTGTTCCAGACTTCGTTAAATATGAATCAGTCTTGATTTATCATAGGTATATAAATGTCTACACTTCGTGTACCAGCTGTTCCAGTTCTTCGTTAACAACTCAATTAGTTGTTTCATCATATGCCAACACTTCGTGTACTTCAACAATAGTCTGTACCAGTTTGTAATCAGTATTGAATTAAAAGGAAATTCTCAAGAGCCGAATCGAAGTTTTTTATCGTTATGAAAGTTGATGCTCCTTCAACCCTTAATCTTCAATTCCACAATACAGTCCACTAAGAAGCATTCAAATGGTGAGGTGTAAAATTCCAAAATAAATTTTTAAGGAATACTGAAATAAAGCCCTTTCATATGATACCCTACTTGAATCTATAAAAAAATGTATTTTCTCAAAGGTCTCACATCTCAGTCCTGTAAACCAAACGAAAACCACTTTAGTTTTATTTGTATCCGTCATTTCATGTGGACAGGTTAGTTTTATACGCATGCCAAATTTCAAGTCCATAGCATTTATAGTTTACGAGATAATCGATATAATGTGAAAAACACGTTTTACTCTCACCAATAGTGTTCCGTATAAAAAACGGAACCCTAAAAACTATATTAACATTCTTTAGAATGTAGAAAATTCACAAATTTAAAAAATGAAATTCAATATCGAGTAATAAAAGTAAACTTACAATAATAACTCAATTAATAATAGTTTTCAGCTACTTGCCGTATGTCGTTCCCTGTGTAACCCGCATTCCCTTTCAATATTTGATTCTGTTTCAATACACAATTCCTTCTCCAGTATGACCCTTTTAATATTTGATTCTATTTCAATACACCAATTCCTTCTCCAAAATGATCATTTCAATATTTGAATCTATTTCCGTATTACTTCTATAATATTTTACACATAAGTTATAACTCATGAAACAGTAAAACAAATCTTATCCAAAATCATATATGACTTCAATCATTTTAAATCTGCCAAATAAAAATTTAGTCACAAAAATATTAATAATTAACACGTAACACGAAACACGTAAAAGAAAAAAAATAGAGTTTTTTTCTGAAATATTTCCAACCATACCTTTGAATTGGAAAAATTCAATTTAATTCCTTAGTTACGTGAGTTTAATTGCTCACAAAAATCCTGAATAAATAAAATTCCCCAAAATGTTGGCAAATTTGTTAATTTTTTAAATATAAGTATCAAAACAGCCGTTATAACAGTTTCAAAAATTCAATTATTTGTTATTCAAAAATGCAAGAAAAAAATTGGACTTGGACTAAATCGCCATGTTTGAAAAATTAAAATTAAAAAAATATAAATAATTTTTGTCAATGCAAAATTTTTATAAAGCTTCACTTAGTAAAATAAAATTATTAAAAACGGTTGTTAAACCGTTCGAACACAATTTGACTTTACACTTCGCTTATCGCTTAATTTTTTTTATGAAATTTCGAACCATCCTGTGTCAAAACTAGTGAAAAAATAAAACAAATGAAAAACGCATATTAATTTTTTTTGTTATACTAACGATTACCGAAGTTTCAAGACAATCAGAAAGGGTCGAGTTGGTTCGATTCTCGATTCTTTGTCTTCATTCGATTTTCCAGCTATTCGATTCGCGTATAAATATAATTCCGAAAATTATACGAATATTGTAAGAAAAACAACAAAAAAAGTTAAGATTATTACATACAAACACAAAGGGATAAAGAGGACTCTATGATTGATTTATTTCATGTCACTTACGAATGTTATCTTATATAAATGAGAAATAAAAGAAATCATATCCTAACACAATAAATATTGAATACCACACATCATGATAAAAACCAAGAATTTTTTATTTTGTTTTCTGTTTTGATTATAAAACGATCATGTTTTTCTCATCTTTTGATTTCATATATTTTGTTATTGTTGTTGTTTATTATTATTTTTTTTTTCAAATCTTTTTAATGAATTCTAATACACGCGAGGAATTGTCGTTTACATTTTTTGTATGAAATTATTATTCTTATATAATTTATTTCTTAGGAAATCCAAAATAATAATTTAAGTGTCTGAAATTTTGAAATGAATCAAAACGAATAAATTACAACTATCATAAACAATCAATCCAATTTAAATGGCAATAGACATATGTACATAACATAATACGTTTGTGTTAGATGGAACATGTAGATTTGTGGTTTTTCTGGCGTTTGAGATTAAATTAATTAATTCGTTTAAGTATTTGTTGCTGTTGAGTTTTTAGTTGTTGTATCGTGATTAAATTTTACATTCTTTGTCATTCTACCGGGTGTATTATCATTGCACTTAAAACTCGTAAGTAAGATAAATGAGTTTAAAGTTTATTGTTTTTCTATTTCCATTTACTGTTTATACTTTTCAGTTTAGATTTTTTATGGTCTTTCAGTGAACCAGTTATTGAGTGTGGATTGTTTACGGCACCACACACCGATTGAATAATTACACGAGTTAGTTATTAACAGGCTAAATTGTAGGTATAGGAGACTATTTTTACTCTTTGTTAAACCTCTATAGTAAGAGACAATGTCCAATGACCTAGTCTGTTTTGTTTTCCAGTTTAGACACTCGTTTAATGGTTTGCTATAGAGTTTGTTATAAATTTGACTGGTCCTGTTCTCATAATTTATAGTGTAAAAGTTAAAAAATGAAAATACTGCAAATCATCTCAGTTTTTTTTATTAAAAGGCATTTTTTACATGAATTACAATATGAGTCACAACAACACATTCACATGGATACTTAAAAGGATCAAGGCCATGTGTTCTTAAGTCTCGATGGACGTTGTAATGAACACTGTATTCCGTATAGTGGATCACCATCGGGAATATTTGGGAAACTGCGTACCTTGCGAGGTTCAATTCCAACTAGCTCCAATCTTGCGGATTCGAGAAGGCACTTCTCCAGTCCAATACAAATGCAGAATTGCACATTGCTCACAAAAGATGACAAGAATATGGATTTAAATGAGTACAAAACAGGGACTGCGACGACCCCACTTCTAGAACTTCAGCCAATCATAATGATTGAATTATACCATCAGGTATAGTACCATAATCAAAAAACAAAAATAAAAAGCTATAACAATACCATAAAAATCCACTTACTCGTTTTTTTCGGAAAATCACAAAAATATTCAAACTGGAAATTGAGTTGCTTTAAACATTTCTAATTTAATTTTTTATTGTTTTATTTTGCTTTTTCTCTACCTCTGTAAGCCACTCATTCACCTCTTAGATCATTTATCCAACTCCTCCGCCTTGTCCAACTCCCCGTCATGTCAAACTCCCCGTCACATTATATCGACAACCAAACCAAGCTAGATCTTGACAGCGTTGATTCGATAAAATACCTTTACAACGCTAAGTGAATTGACCTAGACACAACTGATTTTTAACAACGCTTTAAATGTTTGTGGATTGAATCCACTCGAGACTATTTGTTCGAATAAAGCATTTCATTTATACGATGTACATTTTGTAACTGTGACAGAGAATGATCTCGACAGGTTGGCTGGTGGGACAAACTGATTGACAAGTAAAACGGTGGCAAGAATATGTTTGAGGATCTGATGGATCTGATTTTATCTGAGTAGGTGAATATAGAACTTATAAATGTGGAATAATTGATACGGAGTGTAATATGTTTTAGATCTATTGAGGTCGACTTTTCTTGACGCGATCTTTGCTATCGCCATTATATGATCATTCCAGAGTAATTAATTGGCAATCGTGGTGTGACTTTCAATAAACAAATACTTTCACATTCGTCTATTTGTCCGTCACACACACTAATTGAAATATCGTTGGGGAACACAGTTTTCGATCTGAAAAAATTAATAGCTTTGTTTTGGTGGAATTAAAACTAACCACACTTTTCTAGGTCCTTGTTTGCTTTCATGGCAGTATCTCTCCAGGCAGGACTTATTCGTTCATGCATTTTTCCCTTTGAAGATAGGGGAATGATTGGCACAGTGTACTATCATCTGCAAAACTATTTACTGGTGATTTTCAACAGTTCGATGATATAAATTAAAAATAGAAACTTTAATTAGAGTGAACTTTGGTTCATTTGAATACGTTTTTGAAATAATTGGAACAACGTTGTCCAGAGGGGCGATTTTGTTGTTGTTTTTTTTTCATTATCGTCTACTAGACTGGACCATCTAGCTCTGTTGGAGGCAATCGCTCTCAATTGTGTAAAACTGAGGATTATTTGTCTATCCGTACATATATGCTCTTATAAGTTAGAAATTTTACTACACAGACAAGATAGAATGACTCAAATTAAATAGAACTGGTTTCGTCTGTTTATGGGGTCTGTTATGTGAGACTTTTAAAATAAACGAATTTTTTACCGCTTCAAGTAAGATATCACATGAAAGAGTGTTTCGCAATGTTTTCTGCCAAAATGAATACACTCCACATATTTTCTTCATACACCTAGTCCTAAACTAAATAAATCAATCAATAAATCAAAATTTCAAAAATTCGTAATGGTGGAAAAAAATTTAAACTCAAGCTATAGTAAAGCGCCAAATATTTATAATTCTGGGGTTTTTCTAAATATTCCTGTTCATTCCTGTTATTTGAAAGAAATCTTTATTTCAAGTACATTACAATTTTTTAGTAGTACATCGAAGTTGCACGATTTTCAAGAATTCTTCGTGGATAAAATCCGATGAGCTGAATTTTATTTTTTTCCGGGTCAGTTTGTAACTTATTAGAAGCAGCGTTTCTTGCATCCCTTGCAGATTTAAAGATTTATATCGTTAAATGGATCTATAACAATGAAGTAGTCCTCGTGATATTTTTCCTGAACAAGTTTTGCTACCACGTTCCACATTGTTTTCACCACACTCTCTTTATAAAATGGTCTATCTTTCTTACGCATATTGCCAGCCCAATCCTTTAAAATAAAAGCAATTTTCTACACTGAAGTTGTTATGTGTTATTATGGTTTTCCATATTATTCACTGTTTGTGTGCTTTTGTCACTTTTGAATTAAAATGCAATATTTAAAAATATACTTTTTACTGTTTATTTTTAAATTTATTTATAATAATAAAACTTCCTTATAGTAACAATTTGATGTTTATTTTTTATTTTAAAGAATATCGATTTCGACTTACGTCATCCTCAGTTCTTAAATTATTATTACAATTTTTGCTTAAACTATTACTTATATACTATTTCAACTGCTGTTTTTTATTATTATGTCATATATTTTGTTAGTTTTAGTGTTGATTTTATCATTTAAAATATTGTTATTGTTTTTATGTTTATATATTTCTATTTCTTCCAGTCTATCTAGATTTCGTCCTTTTCTTTTTTATGTAATATGGTTAAATTTGTGTTGATATTGGTGTATTTGTGTTTTTCTATTTTCAAATGTTGGGCATATCTGGATTTTGAATCGCTTCTGTTAATTTCATTGGTGTGCTCGATAAATCTTTTTTTGAAGGACCTCCCCGTCTGGCCTATGTAAAATTTACTGCAGTCGTCACAGGTAGGCTTATAAACACCTGTGTCTAAGTTTTGGGTTTTTTTAGTTTTTAGGTAGTTTTCTAATTTATTTTTGTTTTTGTAAGCCGCAATATATCCATATTTTTTTAAGGTTTTTTGCATTATTTTGAATGTTGTTCTATTGTATGTTACGCCTACGTATTTTTTACCTGCTAAGTTTTCTTCATTCTTCAACGTTGTTAGGGTTCGCAAATTTTTCTTGTTTTTGTGTTTTCTATTTAATGTGTCAATCATTTAATTTTTATATCCCTTTTTTCTGGCTATGTATTTTATATTGTTTAGCTCGTCTTTATAATTTTCAGCGTTCATCGGTATAGTGTTCAATCTATTGATCATGTGGTTGTAGGCAGCTAGTTTATGTTGGTATGGATGATGTGATTTGATATTTATTGTTTGATCCGTTTGGGTTGGTTTTCGGAATATTTTGAATGTGTGTTTTGAATCTACATTTTTGATTGACAAATCCAAAAAGTTTATTGTGTTGTTTTCTTCATTTTCTAAGGTGAATTTAATGGAAGGTTCTCTGCTGTTTATGTATTGGTGTAATAGATTAAGCTGTCTATTTGTTCCTTTGAATAATAAAATTATATCATCAACGTAGCGATACCAATAAATGATATTTTCTTTGTGTGGATTTGAGTTATTATATATATATTTTGTTTCAAAATCGTTGAGATATGTTTCGGCTAATGTTCCCCAAATACATCTCAACGATTTTGAAACAAAATATATATATAATAACTCAAATCCACACAAAGAAAATATCATTTATTGGTATCGCTACGTTGATGATATAATTTTATTATTCAAAGGAACAAATAGACAGCTTAATCTATTACATCTATTACACATCTAAAACACACATTCAAAATATTCCGAAAACCAAGCCAAACGGATCAAACAATAAATATCAAATCACATCATCCATACCAACATAAACTAGCTGCCTACAACCACATGATCAATAGATTGAACACTATACCGATGAACGCTGAAAATTATAAAGACGAGCTAAACAATATAAAATACAAAGCCAGAAAAAATGGATATAAAAATGAAATGATTGACACATTAAATAGAAAACACAAAAACAAGAAAAATTTGCGAACCCTAACAACGTTGAAGAATGAAGAAAACTTAGCAGGTAAAAAATACGTAGGCGTAACATACAATAGAACAACATTCAAAATAATGCAAAAAACCTTAAAAAAATATGGATATATTGCGGCTTACAAAAACAAAAATAAATTAGAAAACTACCTAAAAACTAAAAAAACCAAAACTTAGACACAGGAGTTTATAAGCTTACCTGTGACGACTGCAGTAAATTTTACATAGGCCAGACGGGGAGGTCAAGAAGATTCCTTCAAAAGAAGATTTATCGAGCACACCAATGAAATTAACAGAAGCGATCCAAAATCCAGATATGCCCAACATTTGAAAATAGAAAAACACAAATACACCAATATCAACACAAATTTAACCATATTACATAAAAAAAGAAAAGGACAAAATCTAGATAGACTGGAAGAAATAGAAATATATAAACATAAAAACAATAACAATATTTTAAATGATAAAATCAACACTAAAACTAACAAAATATATGACATAATAATAAAAAAAAATCCCAGCGGCAGGTATATCCGCTAGAAATAGGTAGATTTCGGGGCCAGACGGTTTTGTGTCCAAATAAAATTAGATAAGTCAGATTAGTTTAAATAAAAAATATAAGTAGAAACAGAATAATTCAAAAAAATTATCGAAACAAATTAAATACATTATCCGAACTAACTCCATCAATACAATTTCGGAACAGTTTTATTTAAGTTGGTTTAAACTACTTTTAATAACATATTAAATCCACCAAAGATCAAATGAACTACGTCACAACTACAATTATACCATCACACATAATTTATAACATTATCAAACAATTTTATTTCAAAATCATCTTTTGTTGTTGTGTTTTTTTGTTCTTATTTAATCTTTTTTCAAACGGTTACTTAGTAAAAAAAATAAAAACAAAAGAGATTTTGATAATTTTTCTATGGTATTAAATGGGTTGATATTTTTCTTGTAAGGGTTGCATTATAATGCTTATAAAAATGGAACCTTTTGGGTTAGAAAGCTGAAATTTTTTGAGGCTATAGTTGAAAAGTATCTTTAAAAGCTAAGATGAATTTAAATAACATAAACTGAAACATGATGAAAGCATTGCCTTTTGCGTTTGTTTTTATTTCAACAGCCGTAGGGTCTCAACCGTTAGATTTAAACTATTGTTTTTGAAAATTTTGGAAAGATTTATATTTTAAGTACGTGAAAAAAAGTTTTCAACTATGAGCTTGGCCATTTCAGCTAGATCAAGGGCAGCAAAGTTTAGCAAATTTTTGAAACAGCTGATTTTTGAGGAACCTGAAACGCCAAAGTGGTCATCTGGATAAAAATGATAGAAATATGTTCAAATATTCAATATTTATAAATTTTATTAAGATATTATGATTCAAACGGAAATTATAGCGCCCTAGATTATTCGACATTTTAGGCTCTAGCCGCTTAACTGGTACCCGAATATGGCCAGTTCACGAACTTGTCCAAGACATTATTTGCCGGAACACATACAAAAAATTATTTTTGTGTAGGTCGAAAAATGCGACCGTGAGAGTGCCGCCAAATTCCGTTATATCTCATATCGTTATATATATATATATATATATAAATTTTTTTTTCATTTTGATTTTCCGTCTCCGCTTATCATATATAGTCGTTTGGCACCAAAATTTTTCCGAAATTCCGAGATGAAGCACATACCAATAGGTAGATTTTTATATGAAATCTACCTAACAGCAGTTGAAATAGTATATAAGTAATAGTTTAAGCAAAAATTGTAATAATAATTTAAGAACTGAGGATGACGTAAGTCGAAATCGATATTCTTTAAAATAAAAAATAAAAATCAAATTGTTACAATAAGGAAGTTTTATTATTATAAATAAATTTAAAAATAAACAGTAAAAAGTATATTTTTAAATATTGCATTTTAACTGAAGTTGTTTCTTCTAATACGTGATTCCTATCGGTATAAAATTCTTGAAGCTGTTTCCAAACGGATGTTTTTGACTTCTTTGTGTTTGCCGGCGTGAGTTGTTCAATATTCTTATTTATTTCTGCAGTGGAACTGTTTCCAAAACGTGACATTTTAACTAGACCACTATATTGAACATTTTTTAAAAATGTTTTAAAACTGACATGTTTACTGAATTGTTAATTATTCTCCATAGCCACTTAGAAAAAATTGTTTCAGATATACGTAGCTGGCTAACTATGATTAGAATTAAATTAATTTTGCTACAAACAACAGCTAAAAGATTTAATTGATTCATAAAATTTTCTTATAAAATATAACTCGTGCAGTGAAAATGTATCTATAATTTTTGACAAATCTTCACTCATGCAAATTAAACTGAAAAAGACACTCGTGAACTACGTGCACTCGTGCTCCTTCGCAAAATAACTTGCATTCGAGCATATTTCCCAAAAATTATGGATAATTTTCATTGCACTTGTCATATTACTACTGAAAATTTACAAATCGAACATTCTATTCACATTTAAGGGTGAGATTTTAATTGTTTTGTCTTTAGCAATAAATGATAAACTTGTTTAGTAGAAGTCTATAAAAAATTCAGGAAATGTTCACTCATAGCTTTAAGTATTACTAAAATCTCAAATAATTAAAATGGAGCAAAAGCGAAGTTAGGAACACAATATCTCACTAATGAATGCCACAAATTACAAACTATTAAACTTTGTTTAAAAATTAAAACTGAAGTGCATTATTTCTAAACCATCACCCCTACATTTAAAAATCAAAATCCAATACATCAAAACGTTTAAAATAGTAACCTAAAAATTAAAGTTCATTGCCCTTTGACACATTTTTATCATTTTGCAAGGTAGATTAGCATACAATACAAAAAAGGCAAATATAAAATATAAGCCAGGTAATATACGGTAATACAAGAAGGGCGCTTATAGTAAAAAAAACTTCCGAATGTGGGTACACATATCTCTACTAAACATAAAAAGATTTCGTTAATTTAAAAACATACATATTAACCATCTCCATAACATAAACTATAGGAGACAAAACAAAAATGAAAATAAAAATCAAAAGGCATAAGGTCTTGATCAGATCCTAAATACGGTCTGATGTTTTTTTTATTTAATTTTTTTTTTACTTCTTAACCTCAATCGGTTGGTCTTCCTAATAAAATATCAACATTATTGTTGGAACAACACAATATCCTGATCCCATTCTTAACCCATGTTCTTTTATTTATTAAATGGTTAAAGTGAACAAAAAAGGTACAAAAAGATGCACATTATGTGATGAGAATATAGGGAGGTGGAATTTGGTTTTGGTATAAAATTGAAATAAAAAAAACTAAAGGTCTGACGGTATATAGTTTTTGAGATGGTGGAGTTTTATTTTTAGTAAAAGCTTATGATGTGGTCAATTATGTTGACTTAGGTCATTGTTTTATTTTATTGTACTTAACCCAAAGAGTATATAAACCTGGTTCTTATCCAACAGGAAATATAAACAAACAAACAACAACAAAACAATCTTTAAATCTTTGTAAATGAAATCTATGAATGAAAGATATTAAATTATAATGCAAAATGGGATCCTTCTTGACCTTTCTTAACACTATTCAATATGTCTTTGTGTTGGAAAAAGCTAAAGGTTAAATCGGATGCAAAATAATTATTCAGTTATTATTAAGGATGGAAAGATGACTGTTGTTTTAGGGTGTAGAATGTAGATGAAGTGGTACGCAAGTTTTTGCTTGTTAACATCACTGTAATGGTTATGCCGGTACACTTGTTTGTTGGGGTATTGATTAGTCTAATGTGTAAGCAACTGGTTTTGAGTTTTGAGTGTTGAGTTGTGTAATATAATATGTAAGCAACTAGGAAGATCAGACGGGGTGTCGGTTTAAACTATTTTCAAGCAACAAAAAACAAATATATTCATGATTTCCTTAGTTTTTTTAGAATAATTTCTTAAAAAGTTTTAATAAGAATAGAAAGATTCCCGTTGCATTGACACCCGAGTCCATGCAACCCTTTATTAAATGTAAAGACAAATTGTGTAATGCAAAATTACCATATCATCCTTCATCTTCAGCTCGACTGGCAACAGGGGCGCACACGGAAAATGTTTAGGGGGGAGGGGCGGGGGGCTATGTACCAAAGAAGTTCTTTTTTAATAAAAAGTGTTATGCTTTAAAAATTAGAATATTTGGCACAACAGCACATAAATACCTTTTAAGACCTTGATCTCACAACAACTTGCATTCTGAGGTGTTGATGAATGTTTATGCTTTTATGGATTGAACGTCACCGAGACTTTTAATTCGAGCAAAACCGTCCATTTGTACGATTCGTACTAAGGAAACACTCTGAATTATGTCACTATGATAGTGAGTGGTCTCAACATCCGAGCACTGCTGGTGACGAAATTTATAAAAAACAACGAGATCAACAACAGTGCGACAATGTTGTATAGGGAAGCAAAATTTGATGTTAAATTTCGATCACCCATAATTCGCATAGCACGAACAGAGTCCAAAAGAGCTAGGATGGAAACAGATGTAGCGCTCCAGACTTGACAATAATACTATATACAGAAACGAATATAGGATTTATAAATGTGGAGTAATTGATGCGGAGTGAAATAGTTTTTACATCTAATAAGGAGGCCGAGTTTTTTTGACACGGTTTTTGCCATCGCCATTATATGATCGCCATTTTCATCGTTCCACAGTTGAAAATTGTGACTCCCAATAAACGAAAGCTTTTACATTCGTCTGATTGTTCATCACACATTATACTAATTGAAATATCATTAGGAACTCAATCTTTGATCTGGAAACTATATCAATAGCGGTGTTTAAGAGGAATTAAAATAAACAAATTTTTGTCACTCCAATCGGCGATTTGTTTCTAGGTCTTCGTTTACATTTATCTACGATTTATTTGTTCGTTCATTTTACACTTTAAAAATATGGGAAGGAATGACTTGTGCAGTGTAAGATAGTCGATAATCATATGTAAAACTATTAATCGGATTACTGGTGATTTTCAACAGTGCTGTAACGATTGACTATTTCGAATATTTCTCTAAAAGTATGTTTAAAAAAGTAGTTTACATAAATTAAAAATAGACTGGGGAATAAAACTGAGCGTTGGGTACATTAGCGTTAGCTAATTTCGACTCAAAGGAAAAGCCATCGATTGATACCGAAATATATCGGTCGGTGAGAAAATTGTGACTCTTACGGCAACGGGTTGAAATACGTACGCAGCGGGCTTGTTGATCAGGTTGGCACGCCAGATTCGATCAAATGTTTCTGATGTCTAATGCGATAACATAAGTTTTACAATCTTTTTCAAGTGTTCTGTTCCAAGGATGTGTGACATAGTTCAATAGATCGGTTGTTGATCCTTTGTTGCGAAAACCGTATTGGCTCTCAGATATTAAATGGGTGCCTTCCAAAAATTTGGACATGTGTGTATTAATATAATGCTCGTTTATTTTAGATATGACTAAGAGTAAGGTTATTGATCTTTAGTTTGAAATATCACATTTTGCAAAATGTTGTCCAACTGGCTGGACATCGGCTAACTTCTAGAATGAAAGAAAAAAATACCAGATTTATAGGTTTTGTAGAAAATTTGGGTAAGAGGAGGTGCAAATGATGATCTTTTATTTCCACTCCTGAATTTGGGGAATTTCTTTAGAAGTTTCCAAAACGGTCGAGTTTAACGCAAATCGTTCCGCGAGCAACGTGACTTTTCTTGCTGCGTCAGTGACGATTTAATCACCGCAATAACAAGAGGGATAGACGATTTGGTACCAGACTTTAGAAAATGATTGGCACAGTAAAAACTTTTGTCAGAAATGAACATGGTAGACATTTTTCAGCTTTCACTCTGTTAATTTCTGTTTTTTTGTTTTTGATTATCTGGTTCGATATCTTAGTGGTCTTTAGATATTGGGAACGATTTTAATGGTACTATTAAACACAAATTAAATTCAGCTCCCATAATCAATTTTGCAGTTACCATAATATGAAAAGTAAATGAAAAATATTTTGTATGAGAAAAAGAGGGATAGCATGCGCGAGATAGATATAAAAACTGCAAGAAAAGTTAGCTGATAGCAACTGACATTTTGAAAAATTATTAATTTTTTACTAATTAACTGGTAGAAAATTGTCAGATGATTTCATCTGCAAATTCAACCGGTTTAAAACCGATTATCACATTAATTGATTTTCATATTAAAATCATAATCAAAATTATATTATATTAGGTATAAAATGATTAAATACGTATTTTCAAGATTTTAATGTCAAAATTTTACCGTTTTCTTTACGTATTTTCGATTCACATTTTTTTTTTCAAATCAAAGCGCATTCTCTTCTTGTACAAGCTACAACAATTGCTCTATAATGTGTTGTCGCCATTTTGTCGTTTCATTTACTTTTACAGTATATAATTTATATATCACTAATTTAGATATAATCGATTATATAATATAATATTAATACTAAATAACTAATGATTTTTTTAGAAATTGTTGTTAAAAAATTATTATTACTTCGTAAAATTATTTGTATTTTCTTGTAGTTTTTTATCTTTTCGCCATCTACAGTCAAAATTAATAAATACTATCATCTGAAAAGTTGATGACAGCAACTGAATTTAATTTGTGTGTAACAAAACCACCATAAGGGGTTTTTGTTATGGATCCAAAGGTTACATAATCTACGTTTGCTTCTAAGGGCCTATTTGGCTGTTTTGGAAAACCAATATTTTTGTTGAGATTTCATTATTGAGAAGGGAACAAATTTATTGAAAACATTCTAGTCAAACAAAATTTATACTATTTTATTATTATATTGTTATTTTATTTTAATATTTTTTTAAATCAGATAATGGACCAACCTACCAGAGTTTCTGACAATCCTGGCCAAAGTGCTTTATTTTTTATTTTTGACAAATGATCTTTCGTTGGTACAATTTAGAGTATCAGAACTTTTTGGTGGATCAGATCATAATTTGATTTTAACATATTTAAATTTATAAGTTCCGAAACAGATTAAATTTGATCCGAGTCTTGTTTGGGATTATAAAACTGCAGATTAGCAGGGGCCAATTAATTCAAACATTTCTGCATATACTTATCAGAAATAATACACGTGGGAATGGGCAAGTTTATTTCAATAGATCGTTCCGAAGATTGATATATGGGTTTTGAGTAAATGTAAAAATATAATAAAATTTTAAAAAAATGCTTCTATAAAGTATAACTAAAACAACCGTGATGAAAACCTTAGATTATAACATATAGAAAGAAATATATGTAGAAAACTAATAGATGCAAAGAAATATCTATTTATTATGAAAAAAGCTATTAAATTTGCTGAGCAACCCAGGATGGTTCACGCAATTTTTACAAAGCCATTAGTAGAGTCTAATTTGTAACCTAGGACAATTCCTGTGGTTTCTAACAAAATGGACCGGATCATTTTCGTAAAAATATAATCCAAAAAATAACAAGACATCTGAACCAGACAGTATTCCTTCAATTATTCTTAAAACATTTGCTAAGATATTAGCATCAAATGTTCTATTTGTCATATAAGAAGAAAAATTTTTAGCAAATGGCTAGTTTACAGTAGTTCCAAAAAAGTTGCTAAAGCGGATCCATCAAATTACAAACCCATATAAATCTAGTCGGTTGTTGCTAAAATATTTGAGAAATACATTAATTTCATATTATGAGCTTCTTAAGTCATCAAAGATAATATGAAACACAATATGGCTTCCTTAAAGAATTAATCGTCCATGCATGGAATATTGTTCTCACATATGGATAGTTTGTACATAAGGTACATACAAGTAGTTTGAAGTGTTTTGATTCTATACAGAATAGAGCTATTAATTGGAATTCAAATCTTACTAATTAGCTTGATTCCTTGTATGTTGGTGATTTTACGTAATTTTACATATATACATTATAGATGAACGGGCGTTTGCCTCGATCAAATCGATTAAGCCTGAGCCTGAAAACTTCGCACGTTACACCTGAGTATCAATAACAGCCCATATTTTACGGTTCGAGTGACAAGATGTAGAACTTTCGCTTTTCAAAGATAATTTTCAATAGAGCCTGGGATCTCTGAAATGCCTTACCAGCGCGAGTCTGCAATGATAATTTTTGTCCTCAAAACTTTAAAATTAGCGTTCCAAAAATCCTCAAAAAAAATTGATCAATACTAACAAATTTTAGTTCCATAGTTAGCATCGTATCTTCTGATATTCAGAGACGGTAATCTATAATTTATTATCACTATATACATTATACAATATTTAAGATTAAATAAAAAAAATACTGAAAAATTATCGGTTAGTCGGGACCCGAAATACCCCTTGTGTGCGCCCCTGACTGGCAATTATGGTCGATGCATCAAATACATTTTTGCAGTTTGTCGAAGGAACATAGCAGCCACTCAGTTTCTTCTCTGTTCGTCCTAATGACAGTCAGATGAAATACAGTGCGTATCATAAGAAATAAATGCGGCATACTCGTTAACATAAAATTTTTAAATCCTGACTCTTAATCACCTTAATCAATAGATCATCAAAAAGACAAAACACAAAACATAAATTCATTTTTGTTCTTTTACAAATATATTTTTTTTCCATTAATATTCACTAATCGATTTTTTTATTAATTATTTTTGATTTTAAAAATCGAAATTGAACTAAATTAATTTTTAATTTTTTTTTTATTCATTATTAAAATCCCGACTGCGATTATAATAAGATATCGGTCGCGACTCTGAATTTTGAAACATAAAAAATGACTAAAAATTTTAACTTGAGTTTCACAAAAAAACTCAACATGACATGATATAATATTATATTTCTTTTTATATATATTGCGAACTCAATTTTTAATAAATTATTAAACATTTAAGCACGCACTTTAAATTTGTGATTTTACACATCCAAAATTGAACTGACTTTAAGTTTAATTATTTTTTTTTCTCGATTGAATATCAAAAATCAACTAACTGGCAACATGCAAAATGCATTCTATAAATAATTTAAACGAAGGTGTGGAAGCGAGATGATTGTTCAAGCATTTGTATATTTCTCTCTATTGCTATCATTTTCCGCTTTCAACAAAAAACATAAAAGTCACAATAATTGGCATTTTAGTTTTGCATTGCATGGAAAAAAAACTCATTTTATTTATTTTCAATCGTGACCTAGTCATACAAAAAGAGAAGTCCATTAATTCGGTTTTTGTTTCTGTTATTAACACTATAAAGAGAAAATGAAATGACAATAAATCGTTCGAGATGAACAAGATTGATAACTACTACTATTACAATTTAAAACATTTTAATATCAAAGAATATTAACGAAAATGTAAATAAAATATTATTGTGTAGGTGTTGCTTATGTTTGTTTTTATGTTTGTTTCAACAGAGTTAATATAAAAGAAATTGATAATGAACGTGTAACAATACGATCGTGCTGTTGGAGAAGCGCGATTAATAGATTCTATATAATGTTATTAATTGTAGGGATAATGAACAATGTAATGCATTGTCGATAATATTACGTTTGTTGTTTTGTTATGTGTATTTGCGGATGTTAAAATTAGAAATACCAAGTAGTCATATTATAAGGGAGAAAAATAGAACAGTGTGGCGGTTGGAAAGGAATGTATTTTTGACTGTTCGTTAGTTTTATTCAAACCTCAACTACCAAAACATACATTCACTCCAATTCACCAGTACAGAGCCTGAACTCGTTCTGGAGTGGGGGTGTAGATTCTCTTATAAACACTACTGGTCCCAACTCACGTCAGATTGCGGCATAACAAATTCCTTTGCAAAGCAAAATTGCTGTTTTTATATTTCTAATATTTTTTTTTGGAAATTTTTGTTTCCCGGTCTTCTTTCAAAACATAGTTGAACAGCTTGTGCGCAGTGCATATATGTGGTAAGGGGTTTTATAACATGTGCATGGTATGGTGCACAACATGTGCATGACATGTATTATGGAAAATGTTGTAACATACACAATTAATGCACATTTCATGCAGTTTTTCCAAATTGTTTTACGGAGAGCAAATTCAAAAATTTAATTGTTGTCATTTCTTCCCTATAAAATAAGAAGGTCTCTTTCTCTTTCTTTATACTTACAATATTCTTTTATTTTAAAAATCTTTTCAATCGCTTGTTTAAAAATATAAGTGAATTTTGTTTTTTTTAATAAAAAATTTTTTGTTATCGGAATTACAATATGTGTCACAACAACACATAGATAACTTTTAAGATCTAGGTCCCACAACAACATGCGCTCTGAGGTGTTTATAACCCTTTTTTTAAACCATTGTGGATTGAATGCCCCCGCGACTATTGATTCTGGCATAGCATTCCATTTGCGCGATGTACGGACAAGGAGATCTCTCTGCATTCTGTCACTATGACAGTGAGCGATCTCAACAGTTTGACTGTTTGAATAAACCGATTGACGTGTAAAACGGGGAAAAGAATATGATTGAGGCATGATGGGTCCGATTTTATCCGAGTACTGCTGGTGACGATATTTATGAAAATCAACTAGATCAGCAACAGTGCGACGATGTTGTAGGGAATCAAGATTTGATGTTAAATCTCGATCACCAACAATTCGTATAGGACGCTGTCTAACAGAGTCCAAAAGAGCCAGGATGGTACCATACGCAGCGCCCCAAACTTGACAATAATGTTTCGTGCAGGGATGAATATAAGACTTGTAAATGTGGGGTAATTGATACGGAGTAAAATATTGTTTACATCTATTCAAATGCTGTCAAGTGCAATTGAAATATAATTGCAAAACTCGAGTTTTGATCTGCAAACAATCAATAGCTGTGTTTTGGTGGAATTAAAATTGACCAAATTTTTTCACCCCAATTGGCGACTTCTTCTAGGTCTTCGTTGGCACTTATGGGAGCGTCGAAGATTTTACCCTTTGAAGATAGGGGACCGAATGACTTGTGCAGTGTATTTGCATCTGGAAAACTATTTGTCGGATTACTGGTGATTTTCGACAGTTCATTGATATAAATTAAAAATAAGGGGGGGATAAAAGTGAGCCTTGGGTACACCAGCCGTGGGAGGATACATTGAGTTCTTTGAATGAAAAATATATGTATAATATGTACTACTACTCAATGATAAAATGAACCACAAGTGATAACCAAAAATCGTTTTTCTTTATCTATTATTCCTGTTTATTTTGCTTATTCTACATTTTTTAATCTTCATAAATACTGTATAACTACTGAAAACAAATTAAAGTAATGACAATCGACAGTAATGACAATTTCGAAGTTAGCATTTTATTACTTAAACAAAAAAAATACTTTAAAACAATTTCACGGCGATTGAGACAACTACAGTTGAACATTTTCCTGACAACAGAATGTGGTTGATTTAAAATAAAGCAGTAGTTGAATGAAGTAAATAACAATTTTCATGAAGAAAATTGACTTTTTCCTTATATCAAGAATTTTTCATTTTAAAATACAATCATTTGAAATAAATTGAGCTATATTTAATTTGCACAAAAATATTCCGTGTCTCAACTTTACTGTTCTGTACCTGTACAGCTGTTGAATCAATTTTGGAGATCAGTTTGCCATATCCGCCGTCGGGGAGGTTGAGAAAATCGCATTTTGATTGGAAAAAGAACATGTTTTTCAGTGTATTATAGTCTTGATTATTGCATCGGTGTGGTTTTATATGTGTTCGAATATGAGAGTGTCACAACCCAATTTATCAATTCTCAAGTTTAAAACATTAACATAGTTCTAAAACAAACATATAAAAGAACAAACAATGACTGAAAGTTCAACATTTCTTGTATTGCGTAATTTGGTTTAAATAATATTTTTAATTACACTAGTTTACAAATTTTGAACTTTTTTTGTCTCCCTGAATAAAACCCAACTTTTCTTATAGATTTGGACCTCCTGAACACGAATATCATATTCATTTTTTTGGTTAGCCCTTGTTTTTGAGATATTCACGAAAAACCAATTTTTTTGGTGATCAAAAATGTTGTTTCGGTTTTTGGGTCTCATATTTTACAAAACCAACAAATTGAAATTGATATTTTCAAGAGCATAGTAAATATACCAGCAAACATTTTGAGCTATGTTTTGTAAAAATCCATTAAGGATTCTGGAAGTTACAGTCGAAAAAAGTTGAAAAAATACGAAAAATTCAAGTTTTTTTTCAAATTTTTCCATTTTCAACACCATAAATTTTGAACAAATAAGGACACTAATTTTTTTTAATTTCTTGGAGCCTATAGTAACTTCAATTTTCTTTCTTTTAGGCTAAAAGACACGAATATTGGTGTAGTTTGCACCAAGTTATTCAAGTTTTCCCAAAGAAAGTCAAAACTCAAAATTTGGAATAAAAGTTTAACTTTAAGAATAATTTAAATTCTGCAACATAATTGATTTATATATAAGTTGTTTTCGTAGTAGATCTAGCTCCTCCCACCTCGGACCTATTTAAGGAGTTGGAAAATATCAGTTAAATGATTATGAAATGTCTTTTTTTGCAAAAGTTGTATTTTGTTTGTATATGATTTTTCTCGGAATTGAGATTTTTTTTGTGAAGTTTTTTGACATGATCTAGCTCCTCCTACCTTGGACTTATTTTAGGAGTTGGAAAATATCAGTTAGTTGATTATGAAATGCCTTTTTTTGACAAAAGTTGTATTTTATTTGTATAAGATTTTTCTCGAAATTGAGATTTTTTTGTGAAGTTTTTGGTCATGATCTAGCTCCTCCCACCTCGGATTATTTTAGGAGTTGGAAAATATCAGTTAGTAATGAAGATAGGCAGTTCTTATAAATGGGGTGATTTAGCAGTAGGTATTATGTAACTTCCACAAATAAAACAAAATGAATTTGGGCTATTTTTACACTTGAAACTTCTTGACGACGCCATTTAAATAAACTTGATTTGACACTTTACTAACAGCTATCACTATTGATTTATTGATTTTTAAAAACAATACACTTTTTAAAATTTATATTTGTAATATTTTTTCTTTTTTAATTATTATTTTCACTTGAATGTTTGGAGTTAAATTTATCCTCAGAGAGATTATATTTGCAACTAATCATACGATTATTGACGTATCATGCAATTATCTACTTAAAAAGAAACCTCTTTAAACTAATTAAACAAAAGTTAAGAAAACAGAAAAACTATTAAAAAGGAGAAGTAATTGCTTTCTTAAATCAAACTTAATATGATCATAAACGTAAGGAGTAACACAAGGTGGTCGGTAATAGAAAAAAATTTACATTATCATAAAACAAAATAAAAGAGAAAACAGAAAAGAAACAAACAGGTATTAATAGACATAAATAGGGGCTTAACTTTATGGTGCTTGAACTAAATAGTTCTGATGTTATGATGTTTTGACTCTCCTAAATAGTTCTGATGTTATGATGTTTTGCCTCTCCTCACAATTCATTATCTTTTGTTTATATTTTTCTATATACGTCTCATATCGATCCAATTCCCAACTTCGAAAACAAAAAGAGAAATTATACTTTACTATTTTAAAATAATTCTTTACTGATGTTTGAGAACGACTGAACTTATAAAATTATTATTTATGGCACAATAAATAGGGTAAAAAATTATTTTTTCCAAATTTTGAGTTTTGACTTTCTTTGGAAAAACTTGAATAACTTGGTGCAAAATGCACCAATATTCGTGTCTTTTAGCTTAAAAGAAAGAAAATTGAAGCAACTATAGGCTCCAAAAAATAAAATAATTAAAAAAAATTAGTGTCTTTGTTTGTTCAAAATTTATGGCGTTGAAAATGGAAAAATTTAAAAAAACGTGAATTTTTTGTATTTTTTCAACTTTTTTCGACTGTTAGTTCCAGAATCCTTAATGGATTTTACAAAATATAGCTCAAAATGTTTGTTGGCATACTTACTATGCACATGTTTCATTAATATATTTAATTTGTTGGTTTTGTAAAATAAGAGACCCAAAAACCGAAACAACATTTTTGATCACCAAAAAAATTGGTTTTTCGTGAATATCTCAAAAACAAGAGCTAACCAAAAAAAAAATGAATATGATATTCGTGTTCAGGGGCCCTATTCTTGAACCAATACGAAAATTTTAGGTATCTAAAATTTTCGTAACGCTATTTTCGTAATCGCAATGGAGAAATTATAAATTAGTATTCTTGAAACCATTACGAAAATAGAAAAGTGGTGAATAAAAAACAGTGACATTTCGTAATGAGGTGATTAAATATTTCAAACTATTTGATATATTAATCAAACGAATACATTTAATTTAAATTTTGAAACAATTAAAATATAATAGATTTGTCTTTAAGTTATTTTAATTAAATATTATAAAAATTTATTATAATATTTCAATCGTTGGGTGTTGAAAACAAGCGTATGAAATGAATAAAATGTTTTGTGTTATTCAAGTGGCAACTAGATACAATTAATATGATTTACTAAGTAATAAAAGTATTAAATTAAAGTGAAAAACTGTATCTTTGCAGTAACTTTGGTGAATCGTGTACGACTTAGATACTTTAAAAAACATTTTTAATTTTTTCCAAATATTTTCGGTTTTATGAAACCTTCTTCAGGCAAATATTTATTTCTATTACGAATAGAAATAAACTTCCGAAAGAAAATAAATATTTGGACAAAATTAAAAACGTTTTTTAAAGTGTCTAAGTCTTACACGGTTCATCAAAGTTATTGAAATAACACTTTAAGTAGTTCATAAACAATCTTCATCTTTGCAGTGATAAGTTGTTTAATTCCTCTTGAACTTGCATATAATTATTATTAGTGGGAATAAGAAAAATGTAGTGATAAAAAAACAATATCAGTAAACCTCTTAATCATATTGTTACGTTTTTCCAACCTTACTTCGAATTGCCCTTACTCTCAATTCGATGAACGTAATTCCCAATCTTTTTCTGAGTTCGACCAGTAAGATTAGTAAGCACAAACACCAGGTTCTATTAAGTAATCAACACCTTAACTGTCCCACAACAACAGGAAACAATACAGCAAACAATATTCCTAACTAAAATATTCTTTAACAGCTTCAGAAACTCCAACGGTTGATTGTAGAAATTTCTACACATAATACACAAAATATTTCTATTCAATAACACTTATAACATTATTTACAAAAACTAATTTTAAATATCACTTTTATAATTTTAACTTCACCGTCACACGTTTAAAATAAAACTAAATTACTATTTTACAACAGGCAATTGCTTATATACTACTCCGCTTAATTCTAGACAATTCGAGGTCACTTTCTAGAAACCTTGAGAAAATAGTAGAATATTCGATTACTTTACGATTACTGAAGACATTCAAGCTATCGGGTGTGTCGTAAAGCTAATGATCCACTCCGAAATCTCGCCTAAATTCCGACAGGATTTCGCAGATATGAACAAATCCCTTTTAAATATTTTAACTGAACTCAATGCATTGAAAAACGATATTGAAGATCAAAAACAAATAATTGAAACATTAAGCAAAGAAGTGCAACACCTCAAAACTAATAAGATTTCGCTTAAATCGTTCAATACTCAAAAAAGCCAAAATCAGAATAAGATTGTTAATGATCTATTGACGATGGTACAATAGTACTTGTGTTCGACGATTTTAACTTACCCTATATATCTTGGCAAATGAACACTAATAGCCTTCTTCCTATTAATAATCTCTCTGCTCTTGAGTATCATTTTGTGGATTCCTTAGCATCCTTAGATTTGAATCAAATTAACGGCTTATTTAATTCTCGTGTTCGGTTACTGGATTTAGTTTTTGTATACGGGAATTTCTTTGAATCATTGTATAATTTAGTAGAATGTCATGAATGTTTGGTTAAAAACGATGAATATCATAAGTCAATTCTTCTAACAATTGATCTTGGTAATATTGAATTTGTGTGTTATGTGTGTTATGTTAAGAGTTCGTATTTAAATTTTAATAGAGGTGACTACATTAATTTCCACAATTATCCACAATTTTGTCAGATTAACAGTTTAAATTTTTATATCTATCCTATTCTTACACATGAAAAATAAAAAATTGATAATTTTTTCATGTAAATTTTATTACGAAAATGAATTAAGGAACGAAAAAACCATTACCAAAATTTTAGTAACATTTTATTGCGAGAATTTTCGTAATATGTTTTCAAGAATACCATTTAAACATTTTCGTAATACTTTGACATTAAATCGAAACCCAAAATTTTCGTAATGGTTCAAGAATAGGGCCCCAGGAGGTCCAAATCTATAAGAAAAGTTGTTTTATTTCGGGAGATTTTTCTTGTAAACTAGTGTTATTAATGCCACATTGCAAGAATACAAGAAATTGAGGAAGTTTAATGTTTTTGTTTTTTTTTATATTTGTTTATTTACTGAATTCGAAAATTATAAATTATTTGTGACACAAACACATTTCCTGTAATAACTTTTACACAAATTCGCATATAAATTCATAAAATAACAATATAAATAAAATTATAACAAAAATATTGAACTATCATCAACATCAGTGTTTTTATTTGATAATCGGAAAGTGTGATCATGTTGAACCTTTTTCGCTACGGCCGCCACAACAAGAGCACACCAAATTAAGTATTTGGTAGCTTGGTAGAGTTGTCCGAAAACTGCTAGAGGCGTTGTGCGATGATGAGATAGAGATGAGATGAGAATTGTCCAAACAAGTTGATGTTGAATTATTTGTTTCAGCAGTTGTTGAATTTATTGAGGTTGTGATCTTTTCTATTTAAGTCATTTGATATTCTGACTAAGTTTTGAAATCGTGTGTAAATATATAATGTCCGAATATCGTTTCGTTTCTTCCAATGAACGTCGACTTTTGAACACTTTTGTTTTGTTCATATATAGTTTATAGTGGAGTAGAGTGGAGTTCATAATATATAGTTATAGTTGTTCATATATAGTTTCCATATAGGAAAACTAGGAGTGATTGCATTAATTTTATTTTCGCCAAATGAAATATTAGTTTAAGTAGAAATCAGTTTGATTGTATTTTAATCATTTGGCCTTTATTTATTTAAATTATATTTCTTTAACTCAACTACAATAAGAATTGCGTGGTTTTGATATCCACAAAATGAATGAATTATATTTTATTAAAACATGTTTCTTGAAGTACGTAAAAATAACAATAATTAAAAATTATGGAGTTTGTTTGACAACTAGAATAAACTTAAGATTCAATTAAAAAAATGAAAAAACGAATGAATGAATTTTTGAAAAAATAGTGACAGTCAATGTTTTTGATTTTAGGCAACTTTTCTTTCATATTCAAAAACAGGAGTTAAACTTTTCAAATACAAATAATTATCGGAAGTTATTGCCACAAGTAAAGCTACGTGTGATTTAAAGTTAACTGGGGTGCATTTGATTACTTTATAAATTCTTATTGTAAATAATTAATAATTATTGTACCATTAAAAACCGCGCGGTTCATTTAGTATTCGAACGCATTTCATTTATTTTCCGTATTGTCAAAATTGAGGTTCAGTTTTTATGACTCACCATACAATTGAGCTAAATCAATGATATTGATATGCTTCTAAAACAACATGTAGAAGGAAAAAGAGGCAATTTTTTATAATCAATCTTTTACTTTTACAAACCATCTACGTAGCATTCACACTCATTCCAATTCCTCTTTTCTGGCAATGCAACCGTATTTCAATGATTTTACTACTTTCATATGTTATTAAAACCGACACACCCTTTTTGAAGTAGGTATACAGTATAAGGTACAATCATGCCTTCATATACAAAATCCTACTTTGACCATCAACTCCAAAATTATTGTACCGAATGCTAAACCATTTAATTCATTCATCAATAAATTTTATTTTGACGGCGGTGAACTATGATTTAAATAAAATGATTAAAGTGTCTGTCCGTTGAGGTTGGTTAAGGGTTTGTTTACGTTTTTTTGCTATAGCCTTGATGATTATGTGATTGTATATGGGTTTCGCAAAAAAAAAAAATTATATATATTTAGGAATAAAAAGGGTATAAAACCTTTTTTTTATATATTTTATATTCTTTCTAGTAAAAAGGATACGAAAGGTGGAGTTCAATTGTTGTGTTAATTGATAATAATATTTCTTTTTTTTCCTGCCCTTCCTTAGTCTAGTCTTGATAATAATAATAATAACAATAACAACAAAACCCAAACATAAACTAAGTTATAGTAAATATAAAAAAGTGAAAAGAAAAGTGAATCCCAAAACATCGTGACTCATCAAATTTTTATTGAATGACCGCTACTTTATACTCGTTTATATGTCTAAAACGATTGTGTGGATCATTCATTATATCGTCCCTTGTTTGTGTTATCTGTTTATTTATATATTTTTATATTTGATTGAGTCGCGAGTTTTGTTCCCTTTTACAGAATTTCCCGTTTTGATTGTAAAATTTTTTTAGGTTTTGTCTTTTATATTTTTGAATTTTTAACCCAAATCTATTTTGGTTTTGTTTTGGGTCAATGATCCACGGAAACTAAATTGGGTTAAAAATGGAAGTTTATATCATTAGTGAATCAAATTGAATTGTTATTTTTTTTGGTTTGTGCTATTAGTGTTATCTGTGGTAGATATCGTAAAGGTGTCATTTCACTTTTTATAACTACCTGTTGATTGGGGACTTAAAAAATAGTTTGAAATATTTTGGGTAGGTTCAATAAAAATGCGATTTTTTTAATGATTGGGTTAAAGGGATTTAATATAAATGATAATTCGTTAAAAGAATAAAAACAAAAGGTCGCTGTCCGTATAGCAAATATTGTTGCTTTAAATATTTTTAAGCAAGTAGTGTGATCTGACGGTTATATTGATGGTAAATTTAAGAAACGTTACCTTTTATTGTTGGTTAAATGCATTGAATATGTAAGTTACAAAAGATGTATGTTACAAAAGAGATCCAGCTTAATTTTAAATTTTTTTTGCGAAGGTTATCAAGTTAGTTTCATTTACTGTTACTAACAATTACATCACCATTACATGAAGCATATGGCATCAAAATCCGGGATAGGCTTCGAGTGTTAACTCCTAAGTGGTAACACATATAGCAGAGAGCAGGTAACGCCAACATCCCCTTTTAATTAACTGATTATTAGTTAGTTAACCATTACAATTACCTTCTGTTTAATTGTAAAGGAGAATTCCCATATCTACAAAAATGCGATATAGCAGTTCTACGGGTTTTACCACTTGAAAACCAGTCATTACTCGTACTTAACTCGATGGCCAATAACGCTTTTAGAGAGTAACGGAGCCCGACCATATTATAGACCAACAACCTTATTTGCACTCCTATCTAAAATATTTACTTTAAATTATATTGACATTTGACAAATTGAAACATATCAAAATTTTTGGAAGACCATCATTTAATTGGCGCATGGAGGATATCACATACCGAGGGCAATAGCAGTGAGCTGTCACTAGCCAAAGTGATATGTTAGCTGACAGACGATTTTTATTTGTTCAACGGTACCACCATCAATCCTAGTTATGGAATATGTCTTGATTTTTTTATTAAAATGAAGGCATAACAATATGTGTCACAAGTCACAAAAGCCCATTAAAACCTTTTAAGACCAAGGTATCACAGTAACATACGTTCTAAGCTGTTGATGTACGCAATTTTTTTTGGATTTTTATATTTTTTTTTAAAGATGGAATAACTAAACAATAAATCTTAATTCTCATCACATATAAAATATAACATAGCATGATTTATTTATTGACAACAAAATTGTTCCAATACAATTTTAAAATACAATAACAAATAGTCCAGTAACTTTGTCGCTTGAGAGAGTCTTTTCCGCTTGAGAGTGAAATTGTTGCTTGAGGCGTTAGCCGAGAGAAACAATCACTCGAAAGCAAAAAAGATATTTTATGACTGAATTGCATACAAGATTTTTTGTACGAGTAAGATTACGATAAATAACAATGCATATATTTACACAAAATAGTAAAATATTTATTTAGAAAATTATTTTATCCAAGCAGTTTTTCGAAATAACAACTTTAGGCATTGTTATTTCAATTTAAGGCATTGTTATTTCAATTTTGGCATTGTTATTTCAATAGGAAAAAAAAGGCCTGCTCTACGAACACTTTTTGAACCCCAAAAGTGCATTTTACGGTTTGGTTTACTCGTACAAAAAATTAATTATTTGGTATCATGAAATGTTATTGAATTTATGAAATATGATTCAATCCAGCTTCAACTACTCTCTATCTAATAAGGCTTTTAAAGTATTATGTTGTTGCAGAATAAAAGTCGTTTTTTTCATAGCAATTAGGGAAATTATCAGGTATTTTTAGAGAGATGTTTTAAAGAAATTTTGTTGTGTGAATCCGGGTTGAACCCCATCTAATTAATAGATACAGTTTGAAAATATCACATTGTTGCAGCAAATATTGTTTTTATACAAAAGTTGTAATAGTTAAAATATGTATTTACGTCAAACGGAAAAGTATAGTGAGAAGTTTATTGAGTGAATTCAATTTTGGTCATTGATGTAATATAGGTACGGTTGGAAATGTCAAATTGTTGCAGACTAAATTTTTTATATTATATTTTGAAAATGTGGAAAGTTTTTTGAACTAACAGGAATATTGGGTAAGAAACTATCATGACGACACTATATTTTCTAAAGCAACTGTTCCTATTAGTCCAGAAAACTAAGCTGTATAAATATTAAATATCACGAGTACGATGAATAATACGCCCGCGATAATTTTTTATGAATGTATTTTTATCGACTAAGAATTTTACTTTTATACGGTATAAAACGTATATAATTGTGTGTTTTATACTATACGTTTTATACGTTTTATACGTACGTATAATACGTGTTTTAAACGTTACCGTATTATACGTTACAACCCTGAAATATTTGCACGTGGGCATTATAAAATAATAAAATATTCACTATTATAAAATCACTGGAAATAACACAATAAATGCAAAATACTCTCGTAATTATTTTCATTCATTTTATAAAAATTAGCACAACCAAAAAGAATAGATTTTACTTTTAGTTTTGTTTTGAATTATTTAATTGTTTTTAATTTATAATTTAATAAAATAGCTTGTTGTTGTAAATAAACAGAAATGCAAATAGCGAAAAGAGAAATTGAATATGATATGACATATTGATCACGATTTGTTATGTCTCTTTGCATACAATTTTAAAGTTATGTTCTCTCTATATTTATATATACTCTAAGGGCATACTCTAATAAAGCAATCGTATATGATTTTTAATAGGAGATAAATGTTAAGTGTATTCTGCAAATTACATTAATTATAGTTATTGATAATTTGTTTTAATTTTATGTATGACGTTTAATTTAAACAAAGAAATTCAACACTTTATTAAAATGTTCAATTTTGTTATTTTTGGCTCTTGTTTTGTTTAGAATTATAATTCACTAAAAATGAATGTATTCAATTGAATAGAATGAAAAATTGCTTTGAAAAGCAAATGTTCCGTAACAAATGTTTTATCTCCATTCCGGTCGGTTCGGGAATCGAACCGGCGTCCTTCTGATCTGAGTTAATGGTTGACCATTTAGCCAACTTGACCAGCAACGAGATAAAAATTTGTTTTGGACGATCGACTTAACATCACAATTATTTTAATTCATTTTCAGTGTCAATTTTTGTCTTATTTTATTTATTCTCCGAACACGTTTTACCGTTCTTCATACTTCAACCAAGATGACATTGAATGAAGAACATTATGGATCTACGAACATGGGAGACAAATCCCAACGAGTGGAGACTGGCCACTAATCAAAATTTTATTAAGATTTTTATCTATACGATAGCAATGGATCTAACCATTATTATGTAGTTTTGTTTTGTCTTAAATTTTTATTCATCAAATGCAATTAATTTAATTGGAAGTTGGATATGATGAATTTACAACAAAAATCATAAATCTTTATAATCATCAAACAACAACAAAGTTAAACATTTTTTAAATAAATGTGAGAAATGATTACAAAACCGTAATTAAAAATGGTCATTAATAGACTAGACAGATTGGAGTTTTTGTTTTGGATTAAATATAAAATTTGATTAAACTTTTAGAAACAATAACCGTGAATATATCGAAAATCCGTATGTCATCCGTAGCCTACATCGCGTAATCTGAATATCATGATCTTCAACCTCAAGATCATCAAGAATATAAAAGTTACAAAGCGCATTAGGAAATTATGTCAAATAAATTAATTATAAAAATTTCAAAATTTTTTAACTCGACGACCATCATAAAAACGAGTAATCTGTTATTTTAAAACGATTAATTTATTCAAAAATTACACACATTTTTGTAAGAAGACAAAAGCGATTTTTTCCAAAAAAAAATTTACCAATATAAATAGTGACACAAACTAACGAATATTCATCAGTTAACAAATTGTGTTTAAGACATAAACAACATTCACAACTGGACATGAAATTCTTAATCGTAAGTTTAGATTAGATACATATTTTGTTAAAAGAGATTAACTTTTGTTATTGCAGGTCGTTTGTTTTGCTATTGCAACAGCATCAGCAGCTGAACAAGTTATTCTTCGTGTTCATCCAGAACATAATGCTGCAATTTTAAAACAAGAGCAAGATCTTAGCCCAGATGGTTCATACGTTTATGCAATTGAGACAGAAAATGGAATTACTCAAGGTGCACAAGGTACATTGAAAAATGCTGGAACCGAAGGTGAAGCTGAGGTAAGATAAAAAGAAATGTATTATCTGACATTTTTGTTAACTACCTTATTATCGATTTATTGGAAAGGTTGCACAAGGTGGTTGGTCATACACTTCACCTGAAGGAGAGAAAGTAACCGCGGAATTTGAGGCTGATGAATTAGGCTACCGTGTGCGAGGATCTCATATTCCAGTACCACCACCAATTCCACCACCAATTCTTCGGGCGATTCAATGGATAATAGATCATCCACCACCAGTACGAACAGCTGAATCCGGCTATTATGTTCAATAGATTTTAAAATTAAATTAATATAGCTCTGTCTCTTAACTTTGATTTCATTCTTACTAACTTACTATCTTCAATTATATTTTTTGTGCTTTAATTTAATTAGTACTTTTTTTGTAAATATTTAAATTTTTCCACTTCTGCCATATTTAGAATAAATTTGTAAATATTACGTACAATTCAAAAGAAAAGAAAATTAAAGATTAGAATATTATATTATATATAAATTTATATATCTCGTCGAATTGAAATTAAATTTCAATATGTATGAAAGGTGGTGTTGGGTAGCGAAAATCCGAAATTCTACGTACACGCCGTGCTACCTGGGTAACGCTGTGGCGAACATCAAAATTAAAAATTTTAATTCAAATTTAGCATGCGATGTTTTATTGATCAAAATTTAAAAAACAAAATAATTTTCATTAATAATTTTTCCGCAAATTTAAAAACTCCTCGTTTTTCTAAAATATTAAGTTCTGGTTTTTCTTCAAACTATTAAAAGTTCCATTAATATTTTTATTAAAAATAATAATATTGTTGAGGAGTAAGTATTATGTTGTTGTTGAAGTGGTTATTTAAAGATTGTTTTTCAATAAGTTTATTAACAATTGATTAAAACATCGGAAGTAAGTTAACTATTAATTTAAAGAGATCACATTATAATTCGGCAAAGAAGGTTGATTGAATACGAGAATTGCATTTATTGGAATCATTTTGACTGAAAAGAAGAATTTTATTGCATGAATTTAAGGGGATTATTTAGTGCGAGTTGCAAGCTGTAGACAGAATTGAATAGGAATAGTTTATTGGATAATATCAGCTATACCTTTAATTGACAATATTAACTACAATTTGGGAGGATCTCTTGAACGCGTTGCAGAACCATATAGCGGGCAGTTATAGCTATAGGTTTTTAAATTAACTCAACTGTACTTAAAATTATAGCGTGAACTACTAGCTATAGATTGAATCATTATATAGCACGATATAAACTAGCTATAACGCTAACAGAATTAGGTTGGTGTAGTTGAGAGGGGCAGAGTAAATACTGCTTATACTCAATGGCGAGTCATTGGCGCTATAAAACCAATGCAACTCAACCGTCTGTTCTCCATGTCAGGGGCGGCTTGGAGCGGGCGTCTGTCTTGGATCAAGCGGCTCGCTATACAAATGTGTAGAAAGCGTATGTTCTCCATGTTAGGGGCGGCTTTCAGCGGGCGTCTGTCTTGGATCAAGCGGCTCGCTATAGAAACGTGTAAAAAGTTTGTTTCTGGTGACCTTAAGATGCAGAACGAACCCATTCACGAAAATTTGGGTTGAGCGAAGGGCTAACACCCAATTTCCGTAAAAAAATTATTGTCATGAATTCTGTACACAGACCTCGGAATATCTCGGAATCATTATTGGAACGACCTCAGAAACTGTACCCAGACTACGATTTGAAAATGGAAACTCACTCAACAAGTCGAGAGCTACACTATACTGGATATAGTGGCATTACAAGAACTAAGATGGCCAGGCAGTGGAATCCATGAAACAGCGAAAGGATACACTCTGTATTATTGCGGTCATCAAAACGGAGGAGAATTTGGAGTTGGCTTTCTTATACACCGTCGCGTGAATCAGCATGTTATCGACTTCTGCCCAATTAATATGCGGTTATGCACACTGAGAATCCACACGCAAAAATTCAATGTAACGATCGTCAATCTTCATGCACCTACTAAAGATAAAGCAGATGATATTAATGACCTGTTCTTCCTAGAACTCGAAGAAGTCATCAATAACATCCCGTGGCACGATATAAAAATCGTGGTAGGTGACTTTAATGCTCAAATCGGTAGGATTGCAGAACTTAAAACACATATCGGCCCTAACAGCTTGCATCATACCAGCAACAATAACGGTTTTCGCGCAGCCGAGCTGGCTATGATGTAGGATCTAGTAATTTCCAGCACTTTCTTACCTCACAAGAAAATTCACAAGGCAATGTGGAAATCAAATGACGGAAGAACGGAAAATCAAATCGATCACGTCATGATCTCTAAGAGACACTCTACAAGTATAACTGACGTTCGATTATACAGAGGTGCTTAAATGGACACCGATCATATGCTTGTTATCTTTAAGTACAAGTGCAAATTATCATCTACATTTAACAGACAAGCAAAAAGGCCGTTCGCTGAAATGTCGAAGCATTTAAACATCCAGAAACGATGAATAGATATCAGGAAATAATAACACAAAACATAGAAGAGCATGACATCTCTTCTGAAATGCCATTAAACATACAAGAAGAATGGCAAACGCTTTAATCAACCATTATAGCCGCAGCACAAACTACAATCGGAAAACGACCACCGAAATCACACAACGAACGTTTTGACGACGAGTGCCGCCAATCCGTTGACTTGATCCGTTGAATCCACTTTCAAGACCTACTGAATAGGACGAATGAAGTTCATCCTATTCGAGCAATTGCTCAATCAACTGAGGAGATTTTTGTCCCTTACCTAGCAATAGAAGAAGTGGAAGCTGCCATTAAAAAACTGAAAAATGGCAAATCACCAGGTCTCGATGGAATTCCCGCAGAACTTTTGAAAAATGGAGGAGCAGCTCTGGTCTTACGTATATACGATCTGATTCTTGCAATCTGGGACCAAGAAGAACTACCTGCTGAATGGAAAACAGCTCTCATTGTTCCGCTACATAAGAAAGGTGACCGTCTAAAGTGTGCAAATTATCGCGCCATCTCTCTGCATACAAAATACTATAGCTAATGTCGTACTTGCTCGACTCATCCCGTTCGCCGAATCTATCATCGGTGACTATCAGTGTGGTTTTCGTCCCAACCGCTCAACCACAGATCAATGTTTTACCTTAAGGATGATTCTGGAAAAATGTTGGGAGTACAACATCAGCATTCACCAGCTCTACGTTGATTTCAGGCAAGCATATCATAGTATCATCCGCGAAAAACCTCTGGTCCGCACTCATATGCCTTGGTATCCCAGCGAAACTTGTTTCTCTATGCAAACTCACAACATCGGGATCAAATTGTAGAATAGTAATCGAAGGGCCAGTTTCTGATCCTTTCGATATAACATCAGGTGTTCAATAAAGTGACGCACTCGCGCCCGTACTTTTTAATTTGGCGCTGGAGTACGCGATAAGAAAAAGCCGAATCGAGACACAAAACTGCATATATAACAAATCTAGTCAAGTTCTTGGCTACGCAGCTGATATTGTGCTTCTCGGACGTAGAACAAGCGATATTAAGGATAGTCTCTCTCAGCTTGAAAGAAATGCTAAACGACTTGGATTATGCATCAACACCGGCAAAACTAAAGTGTTAACAACATCTAAGAACATACCTCTTGGAAATCTGGATACTGGCGACTATGAAGTGGAACGAGTGGAAAACTTCAAATACCTCGGGTCTGTAATAACATCGTCAAATGACATGCAGGCAGATATCAAAGCCCGTGACTCTGCCGCATACAGAGTTTTCTACGCATACTCAAAACTTCTGCGATCAAAACATCTTTCGCGGTCGTGTAAACTCACACTTTACAAATAATTAATCCGACCTGTGCTTACATTTGGAAGTGAAAGCTGGACACTGGCTTCCTCCGATTGTAGAATTTTATCAAAATTCGAGAGGAAGGTCATATGAACAATTTATGGTCCATGTAAAGTTGCTGAAAATCAGTATAGAATCCGAATGAATCCTGAAATCAGACAGCTTCTTGGAGGCTGCGATGTAATCGGATTCATTAAATCCAACCGGATTAGATAGTTTGGTCATGTAGAAAGGGCTCCATTGGATAGAATGATAAAAAAAGCGTCCCAACAACAACCAGCTGGTGTTCGTCGAATAGGAAGACCTAGACAACGCTGGCGTGATGACATCATCCAAGACCTTCGTGATATAGGATGTCGAAACTGGGGTCAACTGGTCAAGGAACGAGATGATTGGAAGCTGATTGCACAGACGGCAAAATACCTCCATGGGATGTAAACGCCAGAGAGAGAGAGAGAGAAAGGTGGTGTTGGAGTACAGAACAGTAATGCTTGTAACGAAATGAATTAACAATCAAAAAGCTTGCCATAATCCGTTAATACCGCCACTTACGATCTAAGAATACTATTTCTCGTTGTTGAACGAAGGTCTCCTAGAGTCGGTTATTTTTTATTTTTTACCGAAAAAAAAATTCCATATAGAGGCGTAAATTATGAATCAGTTTCTCATCTGTATTAATTCACTCAATTTTATGGTCGAGTTTCACTTTAAAACTTAATTTAATCGATAAGTTTTATATGGGTGATCAGCCCATAGAGTTTTTTTCCAATTTATTAACTATATATTAGTGAAATGTGTGTTGATAGTTTTTAATATTTTGCTTAAAAATACTTTTTACCTAGATGGGTGTCAAACCCGGGTTCTTTGAGTTTCAGTCCAACGTGCTAACCACTTACAAACAATAGTTAATAAGTGAATTTAAACCCGTCTTTCCCAAAACTTACAAATTCTTTCTGAGTTACAATATAAAGTCCATGCCTACTATTATTCGGATCCGTATGACATAAACTATTGATCTAGGTAAATTCCTCAATGTCAAGGTAATAGTATAAGACAGTATTGAGAGGAACATACGGTTACTGTCCATTTAAATATATTTGCACAAATAATTTTGAACCACCTTACAAGAGCTGGTATAACTGATCCTAGAGTAAAACAAAAGGTTGCTTTGGGTTCCACAAAGGGGATCCTTAATCAAAACTGTCACTATTAAGTGTTGTGCAGTGTGCTCATCTATATGCTAAAGAAATATGCTACGGTGTTAAAATATATATTATCTCTTAACATATATCTCTCAAGTCTCCAACAGTAATAAAAATGCTAGACGTGTGTGGGTATCAGGTGATGAAGAAATACTATTAAATGCAATATTGGAAGTATTCGCAAAAGAGTTTCACTTCTTCACTCAAAAGTTCATTAGATTGGAACCATGCTTTGGAATTACCATGAGATCAATTAAAAAAACTCAATTTAAAACTAGGAACAAAAATAAAATATGTAATTTAACAGCTAAAGAGTTTCCTGCTATTTGCTTACCAGCTAACGTAATCTCTGACATACCACTGGCAATAGCAGTGAGATATCTCTAATCAAGATCATATATTATGGGTGATAGAGAATGAATTGTATGCAGTCAACAGTAAGACCCTCAAGCTTTGTTATGAAATATTGTTGATGCCACACTCGTGCTTGCTCGAAACGAGCAATTGATTATTGGAAACCCAATTTTGTTTTTTTCTGAAATTTTTCTGAAAAAACGAGGTGTGATGGTCGGAAAAAACTGCCAAATTTAAGGTCAGTGAGCAATAAACTAACAGTGATCATTAGGGTTTGTAATATCGGTTAACCGGTTTACCGATAAATCGCCAAAAACACATTATAAAAAACGGTAAATTTCTAAGTTTTTACCGGTTTCGGTAAAAATTAAACAACCTCATATTTATGCTTTTTTAATGTCATAAATTAATAATTATAATATTCTGAAAAAATGAACTAATTTTAATAAAATAGGATAAACAAGACCTAACCAACAATATTTTAAGACATAAAAAAATTCAAGGAAGAAACCCCTCAAAAGATACGGTGAAATATTCCTACTGAATATTCCAACAGTTTACCGTAAGTAAAAAAATGTAGATACATGATGTTCGTTCGTTCATGGCAAATACTGCTTTTGGAATCTGGTATTTGCCATCTGATAAATGTTTAACGCTATTGACCAACATGCTCAAATGTTCAAACTTAATAGAACATTGATTTAATTACGACGGAGGATGCTGCCGTTAGGAAAACAGCAGAAGCTTTGATTAATGCTTATCGTAAATTGTGTTCAGCTAACGGTTATAAATATTTTATACTAATTTATTTTTAATTTTGTATCTACGGGTGTGACGTGACAGTCCCGCGTACTTCAGTCTCTGCTATTGGCATACGAGTTCACGTGAGATATAACACACCACTTGCAATATCAGTGAGATATCACTAGCCAAGATGATATCTTAGGGGTGCTAGTGTAAGAACTGTATTCAGTCAACGGTAGAACCCGCAGTCTTAGGTGTGGAATATCCCTTGCTAATGGTACGCTATTGCTTGCTCGAAGAAACGAGTCTTCATTAATTCTATATCTTTGATTTAATCAATGAGGACAGTGTATGCCATGATCAAGGAATATGCCACTAGCTGGAGTATAGGCAACTCCATTTTGCTTGGCCTGAAATATTGGCCTATGTCATATTTTATATCTGATAGGATTTATTGTTTAGTTATCCATTCTTTAACAAAAAATATAAAAAAAAAACAAATATAATAGATTTGCGTTCATCAACACCTTGGAGCGCATGTTGTTGTGGGACTTTGGTCTTAAAAGGTTTTTATATGTTGTTGTGACACATATTGCAATGCCTACTCCACAGTACATTTTATTAAAAAAAAAAAGAGATTCAGAAGTATGCACTTCCTGTGATCGACCAACTGCGTTCATATTAGCATTGTCAGAATCAACAATAAAAGAAAAGCTGTAAAGTAGTTCAAATAAAAGAAAATGAATAAACATTCTGTGAAAATCAGTACTGAAAAATGACCTAAAATATTCACAAATATTATTAAAAGGTAAATTGACTGTTTCCAAGAACAAAACATTCGTGGCTAATATTTAGAGAAAGCTTTTAATAAATTAGTTACCATACAAACAAAAGTGTCGAATTCGAGCGTTTGTTTGAAGAAGCTGGTCTAAGAAGCTGGTCACACTAAGGTCGAACTTGAATGATAACACTTTAGAGACATCGTGTTTCTTACACCAATATTTATATAACCAAAACCTTGAAAAATCTCAAGATTTAAGTTATTTTTAAATTTTCTTCTTCAAATGTGTTATTATTTATTATTACACGCCAATTTAAGTTATAAATAGTTTGGTTATACTAATAATTTAAAATAGTTAGATCAAAGTTTATTATTACGGTAAATTACCGGTTAATCGTTTTATAAAATTTTTTTTTACCGTACTACCGGTAATTAAAAATGTCGGTAAATTTGCAAACCCTAGTGATCATCAAGGTTGATGGTGCAAAATAAAACCATCAATCAGTGCAATCAAAAGAAGTTGAACGAGATGGAGTGTCAAAACCTTTGACGAAGATGTTTTTCACTACATACTAAACAAGTAAAACTCACAGTGTCTACATTAAACAAAGTTTTATTGGTGATGAACTAAGTAGCCATGGTTTGCAACGCAACTATCATAAGAATATTGCAGAACAACCATCGACCACCAGCTATAAAAAAAAACAAAAGCACATTCTTTTACGAATCGAACAGATTTGGACAAAATCTGAGCGACACATTTTGTATTTGGCTGAAACTTTTATATATAAAGCGGTTCTAAACTTCGAGAATTTCGTGATTTTTGACATGACGAGTTACTTTCAAAAATTCATAACATCGGTTCTATTAAAGATAGAAACTTTTGTTTTATAAAGTCAACAGATGCTAGTTTAAAAAAAAATAAAGTCAATAAAAGTTATTAACAAACTCCTATTGTTATAAACAATTAAAATGTTCAAATTGATCTTTAAACATTGCCCCACCTACGAAATGAGTTTTTAGTATGACCATCGTATTCTATGTTTCATTTTCTATAAAAAACGTATTTTTAATTAATGAAGAAATGATTTTTACTGTTAGGAATAAATAAATTTATCGAGCGCGGGACGACAAAAAAATGGGTCATTCTTTTACTGAAAACTCATTTTGTGGGTGGGGCAATGACTAAAGATCTAAATTGAACATTTTATTTGTTTATAATAAGAGGAATTTGTTAATAATTTTTATTAATTTATTTTTTTTTAAACTAGTATCTTTTGACTTTAAAACAGAAGTTTCTATCTTTAATTGAACCGAAGTTATGAATTTTTGAAAATAACTCGTCAAGCAAATAATCACGAAAATCTCGAAATTTTGAACCGCCATATTTTATAAAAAAATCCTCGAACACGCATATCTTTTTTTTCGATATAAAACCCATAAAAAAATTGCAGTCAAATCAAAAATTCGTCGTCCAGAAAGGTGTTCGGTTTGTTAAATAATGACCCACCCGTAAAACAATTTTGGAAAAAATGCATGAAAATGTGCTCGAAATGTGCACCTACTCGTGCACCATGCACATGATGTTTGTCGGGCCATATTCATTAACACAAAAATTGTTACCTCCTTTTTTCTACATCCAACATGGTCAAACACCTGTTTTCAAAAGAAATCATGGTGGAGCATGTTCCATCAATCACGCGGGTGGAAGTTCTGGAATCCGTTTAAAGAATTGGAAAAAAGGGCCGCAGGTCTCGATGACGTATTTCATGATATTGATATCCAAGCCAATATTTCATGATAGGACAGAGAAAATAAAAATAAAATAAGAAATAAAAATCAAATTTGTTTTAAAAATTTGGAGGAACAGAACTAAAATGGAGTTATCAATAATTAAAATTAAGAATGCTACCGTTAACTGAATAGACTTTATCACCCCTATGATATCACCTTGACTAGTGAGATCTTACTGCTATTGCCAGGTAATATCTAACGTTAACTCGTATGTTAATAGAAGGGACTGGAGAACGTATTAAAAAAAAATTACAAATGAACAAAAACTGATCCCTCTCTCAATTGGCTAACGAGCGTCAAAAAATGTTCAGCCGTAAAGGCCAGACTAAAGCAACGGCAATTCGAAGGGACACCTAGGCGAGCGATTTGGCCACAAATATTGGAGCGCAGTTAGAAAAAGGATGGTTGACGTTTAGATTGATTGCAGAAGTAAAGAATTGGCCGGGAGTACTCCAGTCTCTGCTATTGACATTTTTACGACGCTGTCTACTCATGAACAGAAAGTTCATGCGTTAAAACGTTTGTTCTTTTGTGACAGTAGACGGTCGACGGTTGTGTGGGTAGACCAATCATATAACAGGTCGTTCAATAAGTCCGTAGGATAAGTAAGAAAAAAACAACATTTTGACAAAACTCGATTTTTTTATTCAACATAGTTGCCTTCGAGGGCGATACAACGAGTATAGCGATTTTCCAACTTTTCTATACCACTTTTATAGTACGATTTCTCTTTCTCGTCAAAATAGGCCTCAGTTTCAGCGATTACTTCATCATTGGACTTAAATTTCTTTCCAGCAAGCATTCTCTTGAGATCTGAAAACAGGAAAAAGTCGCTGGGGGCTAAATCTGGCGAATATGGTGGGTGGGTAAGCAGTTCAAAGCCCAATTCATTCAATTTTGCCATCGTTTTCATCGATCTGTGACACGGTGCATTATCTTGGTGAAACAACACTTTTTTCTTTTGCAAATGTGGCCGTTTCTTTGCGATTTCAGCCTTCAATCGATCCAAAAGTTCACAGTAATACTCGCTGTTGATGGTGGTTCCTTTTTGGAGATAGTCGATGAATATTATTCCATTCGTATCCCAAAATACAGACGCCATCACCTTACCGGCCGACTGTTGCGTCTTTGCTCGCTTTGGATTCGGTTCGTCGACTGCTGTCCACTCAGCTGACTGTCTTTTGGATTCTGGTGTGTAATTGTGAAGCCATGTCTCATCCATTGTCACATATCTACGATAGAATTCCCTTTTATTGCGGTTTAACAGTGCCAAAGACTCCTCCGAAGCATCGATTCGTTGTTGTTTTTGGTCGACTGTGAGCTCACGCGGCACCCAATTTGCACAGAGCTTTCGCATACCCAAATGTTCATGTAAAATGGTAAAAACACTACCATCTGCTACCTTTACAATGTCAGCTATTTCGTGCACCTTCAATTTGCGATCGTTCATAACCAATTTGTGGATTTTTTTTATGTTTTCTGGAATAACAGCCTCATTTTGGCGTCCACTGCGCTCTGCATCTTTTGTGCTGGTACGACCACATTTAAATTCAGCCATCCACTTCTCTACCATTTGTCTCGATGGAGCAGAGTTTGGATAATGTTTATCAAGCCATTGTTTGGTTTCCACTGTATTTTTTTTCATCAAAAAGCAATGCTTTATTAAAATTCGAAATTCACTTTTTTCCATTTTTTTTCAAAAACAAAAGTTGCTTCACACAAAATGCTATAACTCACGAATAAATAGTCAGATTGCTGTCAAATTTATACACGTATCGTTTGAAGGTTAGTACTTAATAAAAATCATATGGAAAAAATTCTAGTAACGCCATCTATGTGTCATCCTACGGACTTATTGAATGACCTAGTAAGCCACACCTTCTCTTCATTTTCTACATGCCATAGTTCGTTTCAAAAGAGAATAAAACTTGATATTAATGACCCGCTGTTTTCTAAAATGTTTAATTGCTGTATGGATTTGTAAGGGAAAGAAGGGGGAAAAACTATATATTGGACGCATATTTTTGGTACATGGTCACAAAGAAAATAAACTATAAGCTATGATTGTTAAAATTTCTATTTTGGTTTTTTCTGCGCATGACGTCACGTAGTGAGTTGATTAATTTTCGTTTCAATGGAAAAAATTTAAGTCGTAAACGGTGATTAATACTTTATTTTATTTTACCAATAAAATAATTTGTATTGAATAAAGGATAAAATTTAAATAAATTTATTTTTCGGCAAACGGCTGTAAAGTTTAACTTTACTGCCGCTAGGGAGTTAGCTAAGGTCTTACTTTTTAGCCTGACAGCAAAAGTAACGTCTAGCAACAGTAAAAGTAACGCCATTTTTATTTTATATTACGGCGGCTGTAAAGTAGCATTTGTTATTTGTTATGTGGAGTTCTTTCAGACCAAAAATAGTGATATCATCAAAAAAAATTGATGTAAATCAATTGGTCGTGTTCTTTCAGACCAAATTTTTGATGTTTTTTCTGATGTACATCAATTTTATGAAATTGAGATTTTTTGATAAATTCGTCTTACAGCAAAAACTAATACAAACACACACGTATAAAAACAATAACAAACGTGACGCCATTTTTTGAATTTACTATTTGTGGATAGTTTTTTGTGATTTTTAGGTGAATTTTATAAAATTAAACATAAATTCTACGTAAAGTGAATAAATATTTTATGTTTACACAATTGTTTTAATGTAAATTTAAATCGAAAATGTTTTGTTTTGTTACCAATACAACAATAATGAAAATCATATGGTTTGTCCGTTCTTTCAGACAAGTTAAAAATTGATGTACATCGAAAACCTGAAAGAACTCAACATTAGTTTGTTATTTTTTCAAACATTTTGTATAACCATGACAACAAAAAATAAGTTGATTCTCATATTATGAAATTTTGAAAAGGCTGCTTTGATAAAAAAATTTATTCATACAAATTTAAATGTTTTTTTCTCTTTTTTGGAAGTAATTATGACGATACAAATTCATGTTTATAAAAAGTTTGATGTATTTATTTCATATTTATAAAAAATTTAAACGTTTGCCGAAAAAATTGTGGATTTAATTCGGAGCTAAAGTGACTTTTTGTGTTTCGTCTATAATTGTCGGCCTTCCTGCGGTCGGCCGTCAAACTATAGACTCAACACAAAAAGTATCACTTTAGCTCCTAATTGAATGATGTACTATTTTTGAAATATATGATTTATGTAAATGAAAAAATGAGTGAAAATTATATAAACTCGTATAAGAATGAGAGATATATAAAATCTGATTATTCTTATGAGAATACTTTTGATTTTTTTAAACATTTTAATTATAAATAATATTAATAAATTAAAATAGTAATTAGAGGGTTTTTTTAAAGGGTTTAAGGTAAATTGACCAGAAATATAATTTAATGGACCATTATATTTAACTTTCTTTTGTCTATTAAATTTTTTGAATAATTTTTTCTTATAATCAATGAGTTTTTATACCCGTCGTTAAATATTGCTTCAAGCTGCTCCATCTTCAGCTTCAGCTGTGGTATAGGTTTTTAAGACCCTCTTCTGTAAGACGGTTAATCGAGTTAATGAGAATGATCAATTATTAAATTTGAATCTTCCAATGTAAATAATATGTAGCCTGCTAAATATTCCAGACCATCGTACTACAATGGTTGCATATTTTCAGATGCAGGGGCCCTATTCTCAAATATCACATCCATTTTCCACATGTGGAATACTGTCAAAATTCATAAAAACGTTCGAAATTTACAATGTATGTATTCTCAAATTTCCTACCAAGGAAATATTTCCCTACCAAGGGAATATTTCCGAGTGGTTATAAAGTATGTGTAAAAATTCCCCATGTACATCAAATATCAAAAATTTTTAATTATCATTCTTGTTATATGTTTGAAAATTATATTTGGAAAGTTGTTTTTATTTTATAATTATTATTATTTTTTAAAAATTTCATATGGGGCGATATATATTCTATGAACTCTTTGGCCATAGATTTATTAATCCGAAACAATTTAATAAATTTATTTTCGGGCAGATCGAAACAATGTTGTCGTTGATGAATACCTCGGGTAAACTCCATTCCCTCTGCCTTTCCACAACCACAACCGTGATGATTTAAAAAAGCAAAACAAAAATTGTCTCAACAAAATTCTAAAATGTTGCGTGAAATATAATTGTCCATATAATTGTCCATTGGGTTATTTGTTTGAACCCTATTATTTCTTTTTTATTTTCTGTCAAAACTATTACTTGTCAATGGTATAAATTCGAGTAAAAATTTATAACTAGTCCTTTTTTAAATCAACATTTTGTGATGAAAACTTCTATTCTTTAAGATTGTGAATTTAAAAGAAGTTTTACTCAACGCTCCGCCCTGTTAGAATTAAATCTAGTAAAAAATTATTTATGATTTTAATTGAAAGGTAAAATTTGAATTAAATTATTTACATATATTTAAGAATTTAATTGTATTCCAGAAATCTAAAATTTTTCGTATTTGTATACTGGATTAAACAGAGTAGTATATGCTAAAAGTGCGTTTTTCATTCATATATTTCAACTTGAGAAGTTTCAATTGGTAAAATTGAGAGCTTAGTGGTCGTGCTATGGTACTTTGCAACTCACAGA